>CM062818.1:1955759784-1956022259 GCA_031772625.1 Pinus tabuliformis
AGCATCCTGCTGCTGACCCCCTCCGCCCGGGGCCTCCTGCCCTCCCCTCATCCGGGCCTCCTGCCCTGACCTTTTCTGATAAAGCCCGTGTTTGGCAGCTCTGCAGCTGTCTGCAGCCTCCCGCTGCTTCCCTTTTCTTAGGGCCTCCTGCCCTCTCCACATCCGGATCTACTTCTCGTTAGTTGGTAGAGTGCCCCTGCATGGCCCAATGGATCCACCTTCCCAAGAGTAGGCAGAACTGGAGAAAGCCTTTGCATCTCTTATTCCAGAGAATACCACGGAAAGGATTCGGCCCTCAGCCTCAAAGTTTGTAAAGAAGCTGGATGAAATCCCGGAAGTCTCTCTTCCCCCAGCACTTCCAAGGAGAGATGCTGTGGCCCTCGCTGAACGCGGCCTGGTTGGCCAGTTCACGAGGTTATGGCCTTCCCCTCGCACGGTTCAGCGCTGGGTAGAAAGAAACTGGAATGCTATGGTCCAAGGAAAAATCGCAATAAGGTTTTGCGGAAGGGGGTTCTTTACCTTCCTATTTGAAACAATGGAGGACCATAACCTCATTTTCAGAAACGGACCCTATTTCATGGACACCAGAGGCCTTTATCTCAATCGCTGGACCCCTGACTTTGATCCAGAAATGGACGTTCCCAATGCAGTTCCTGTCTGGGTACGCCTCCCACACCTACCGCTTCACTGTTGGGGAGATGAATCTGTACGTGCCATCGGGAACGCAGTAGGGAAATACGTGGATAGATCGGAGCCAAAGGAGAATATGCATGCATGCGCAAGGATTTGTGTAGAAGTGGATTTGGGCAAAGGCTTACCAGAGGCAATCAAACTCAAAGTAGATCAGTGGATGCACATTCAGCAGGTGGACTACGAGCAGCTCCCTTTCAAGTGTAAGGTATGTCATGAATATGGTCATTTTGCTAATAGGTGCAGTAAATCTAGATCAGAAGATAATAGCAATAATGAAGTCCCCGAGGAAGCATGGGAAATAGTCCGGAAAAAAAAAAAGACAAACCCTCCCCCTGAATCAACAGGCCCTCCTCAGAAACCCCAATCCTCTCCACTCTTCCATCAAGCTCGGGCCCTCCCATCCCCTCATCCTCCAATCCCTTTGAATCCCTGGCTTCAGAGGAGCCTTCATCCCCCCCTCCGTCTCCCAAGGGCCCCAGAACCTCCCCCTCTTCTCCCCTCCAGGTCTCCCCACCTCCAACAGTGGAAAGAATTCTAACTAGAAATAAAACAAAGGAAAACATCTCAGCCGCGGATCCACCAAGAAAAGTAGGAAGGAAATCAAACAAGGAAATAAGAGATGAGAATGCGGCTAAAGAAATGGCTACAGGGACCCAGCAACCAATGGACACCTACCTTGACAGGAACAAAGGAAGTGGGGAGAAGATGAAGGAGAAAAGTGGGATCCACACCAAAACAGGTAAATGATGATTTTGGTCTCTTGGAACTGTAGGGGGATGGGCTCCTCCCTAAAAGCAAATGCAGTCCGAGACCTTATTAAAGCAGAACAACCAGACTTCCTCCTACTCCAGGAGACCAAAATCAGTGAACAAGAATTCCAAAACAGCCTGATAAGAAATAGGAAGTATGAAGGAACTGCCATGAGTGCAATAGGAGCCTCAGGAGGTATAGGAGCAATATGGAACAAAAGTAACTGGAATCTCATAGATAACAAGCAAAACAGATGGTGGATCAGAATAGATATGCAAAGTACAAATAAGAAGGAGGAATACACAATCTATAACATGTATGCTCCCCCACACTTCAGAGACAAAGCTTCTTGTTGGGATTCTCTAACTGCAGATCTTGAGACTACCCAAGGGAGGAATATTTTCCTAGGAGGAGACCTGAACTTAATAAGGAATGCAGAGGAGAAGTTAGGAGGGAAGTTTTTTATTGACCCATCTAGAGAAAAACTGGAAGATATTATTCAAACTCACAATTTCATAGACATCCCTCCTCAAAATGGCCGTTACACATGGTCAAATAAAAGAACAGGCAGGAACAATATCAAAGAGAGACTTGACAGAATCCTAGTACAGGAGAGAACAGTTGCCAACTTTCCGAGGATTCGCAGCACAATCATACAGGGCTTCATTTCTGATCACAAACCTGTGGCGTTGTATTTAGACAAAGAGGAAGACATGGGTCCGCTGCCTTTCAAATACAACAGAGCCTGGGATTCCAGCGAGGACTTCAAAATCATGCTAAAAGAAGCCTGGACAGCGGATATAACAGGCTCCCCGCACTTCGTTTGGGAAACAAAGATCAAATTGCTGAGGATTGCCATAAAGAAGTGGGCGAGGAATCACGTGAAGGAGGAAAGGAAAGGAAAAAATGATCTGCAAATGAAATTAGAGCAATGGAATCAGGAAAAGGAAGCAGTCCAAGAAACGGAAGAAGACCAAAGGATAGAAGGTGAGCTGTATAAAGCACTTTACAAACAGCACTGTAAAGAAGAGGAAGAGCTAAGACAGAAGTCAAGATGTCTCTGGCTCAATTCTGGGGATAAAAACTCCTCGTTCTTCCATAACAGTCTTAAAGTAAGGAGAGCTGGAAATAACATTGAAAGGATAATGTTTGAAGGCAAAGAGCTTACGGACAAAGGGGAAATCAAGGAGGCTGCCTCTAAACACTTCCAATCTCTTCTCACAGCTGACCCTCACTATCAAGAAAATGCAGACTTCGCCAACATCATTGAGAGAAAGGTCTCAGAAGCGCAAAACTGTGAGCTGGACAAAGAAATCTCAATAGAAGAGATTGAATGGTCAATCAATAGTATGCCTCTAGACAAAGCCCCCGGGCCAGATGGCTTCACGGTGAGCTTCTACAAAACCCACTGGGATATCATCAAGAAAGATTACATAAGAATGGTGAGAAATTTTCACTCAAAAAGTAAAATGGTCAGCAGTATCAAATCTTCGCATTTAGCACTAATCCCAAAGGAGCCCAACCCTCAATCCTTTGACAGGTTCAGACCTATTTCATTATGCAATGTCTCATACAAAATTATCACTAAGATTCTGGCAAATAGGCTCAAAAAAATCCTTCCCTCTCTTATCTCGGATAACCAAGGAGGATTTCTCCCCAAGAGACATATAACAGATAATGTTATTCTGGTTCAGGAGGCGATACACAGCAGCGTAGCTAGAAATGAGAAGGGTATGATAATCAAGCTAGACATGGCGAACGCCTTTGACAGGGTCAACCACGCATTTCTGAGGATTGTTCTTGAGAATTTCGGTGTATCAGAGCTCTTCATCAGTAGGATTATGGAATGTGTTTCCCATAATTGGACAGCCCCTTTAATCAATGGTAGGCCCTACAGCGCCTTCAAGAGCACAAGAGGCTTGAGGCAAGGCTGCCCTCTTTCCCCTTTCCTCTATATCATCATGGCAGAAACCTTAAGTTTGCACCTGGAAAACAAGCGAAAGTTAAAGGAAATAACAGGAGTGGACATCATTCGAGGAGCCAAGGGGATCAATCATTCCTTATTTGCAGATGATACTCTTTTAATCGGTGGTGCCTCAAGCCTCATGGCCAGGAGATTCAAGACCATCCTGGACCACTTCCTTCAAGCCTCGGGGGGAAAATTAAACAACAACAAGTGTATGATTTACACCTGGAATGTTCCAAGATACATAACTCAAAGAATCTCTTTAATTATGGAAATCCCATCTCAATCAAAATGGTCCCATTTCATGTACTTAGGATTGCCTCTGGCCAAAGAGACAATTAAAAACGAAGTTTGGGTCAAGCTAATTGAGAAGCTGAGAGGGAAACTGCAGAGTTGGGGGATGTATTGGCTCAACTTGGCGGGAAGAACAATTCTCATCAAAGCCATTCTATCAGCCCTCCCGATCTACCAATTTGCCATTACCCTCGCCCCTTCAAGCATTCATAAGCACATGGAGCTGATCTTGAGAAGCTTCCTATGGAAGGGGGGAAAGAAAGACACTAAAAAATTCAGCTTGGTGAAATGGGAAAAGGTCATCCTTCCTTTAGAAAATGGAGGATTAGGAATTAGAATTCCTAGGTTGGCCAATATGGCAATGGGCTTCAAGTTAACCTAGAGAATCTTAAAAGAGAAAGGAACCTGGTGGGCAGAGGTACTCAAAAGGAAATATCTGAATGGGAACAATAGCAACATCCTCTCTGATGCAATCACTGACAGACACTGTACCCCTGTTTGGAAATTGATCAAAAAACATTACCCCTCCTCAAATCTCACATCTCTAAAGTCCCAGGTAATGGGAAGCATATCAGCATATGGAAGGATAGAATTATGGGCACGGAAGCCAAGGAAAAGTCCATCAATTTCAGACCCCTGCAGTAGTGGATGTCAGAAGCTAATCTTAAAACCCTTTTCGACATCTCACTCTGGGATCAAAACAGCTGGAAAGAATGGAAAACTCTGCACTTACCTAAAGATTTAGAGGATCTATGGAATGACCTTAAAATCTCTTTCACAGGGTCAGCCCCTACTAGCAGAATGAAAGATGATAGTTACGTTTGGGATCCAACCGGAGGTAATTACATAGTGAAAGGAGGTTACAAGGCACTCCAAAATTCAGAAACACCCAATAATTGGCACCTCTACAAAGCAGTATGGAGAATTGAAAGCCTTCCGAAAATAAAATTTTTTAATTGGACCTTGCTTCATGGCAAAATCCTAACAGCAGAAAACCTTAGGAAAAAAGGAATCCAGGGTCCTTCAATTTGTTTCATGTGCAGGGAGGCGGAGGAAAACATCAACCACCTTTTCATTGATTGTTCAGTAGCAAGGTCCTGTTGGAAACTTATAACTAGTCCTCTAAATATTGGAGACCTCCCCAATCAGACTTCCCTCCTTCAGAAAGGTTGGGGGAAAATCTTCCCTTATGCCAGCAAGAACATGATTTTAGCCAAGAGAATATGGACCAGCATCCCTTCAAATCTTTGTTGGCAGTTGTGGTTAGCCAGGAACGAAAGTATATTCAAAAACAAGAAACCTAGTATATCCAGCATTCTGGCTAAAACAACAGCTCTCATAGCAGAAACAATAGAAGCTAATGGGATCTCCAATGCTGACCCGGATTACTCAGATGATAGGGTGAAGGAATGGGCTCGGAGATTCATCTATAAACCAAGAATAAAAAACAAGTCAACAACAGGAACAGGGCAGAAGGATTGGAAACTCAGAGGGACAAAGGAGGAAATCAACAGTTGGATTCAAAATCAAAAGCAGTTCATGCTCCACTTTGACGGGGCTTCAAAAAACAATCCAGGCAGAGCTGGAGCAGGGGGAATAATTAGAGATCCTCAAGGGAAAACAATTGTCACTTATGAGTGGGGTTTGGGTACCATGACGAACAATAAGGCTGAAGCTTACAGCCTTCTATTGGGGACCTCCATTGCTCTGAGGCTTGGCATTCAAGATCTCTTAGTTTTAGGAGACTCTGCAATCATTATAGCAGCTATGAACTCCGGGAAAGACTTCAACCAAATCGCCTTAAACAGAATCAAAGACAGGATAGCAGATCAGATCAGGGGCATCAACAAAGTGACTTTTAAGCACGTCCTAAGAAGCAACAATGTGGAAGCGGACGAGCAGGCAAACAAAGCCACGGGAAGACTCATGGGTCAGGTAAAGGAAAACAATGATTCTTATGACAGGGATATTCCATAGTCAGGACGCTCTCCCTTCGCACCAGAAAATCGGTCACCTCAGGCATCCGTTCCACTGCAGCAGGCTGGTGCATACCAGACCCTCATCAAACCATATCCTTCTCGACTGTCGAAGCAATGGTTACAGGACAGCGTATCACCCTCTGGAAACGAGGAAAGCAGGCACGATTTGGATTCTCTCATTGTACAGCAAAGACAATAACAAAGGGGGTGATCACGCCCATGCTGGTTACAGGCTCCAAGGACCGGCAAAAATCAACTCAAAAGATCTCACGATCATCAAGATCAGATACACCACTTCTCGAAACAAGCGTGAGCAAGGCCTCTTCGCTCTTATAAAATACAATGAGTATCTCAGTTCTATCACAACTCAAGGCATTCCGAGACAGAGGCGAAGGGTTCTTTACAGGCGGGGGCTACAGTCGGAAGACTTCTCTCAGGAACTTAAGACCAGTGTCTGGTTTAAAGGAAATACCGAGCTCCTCTCGGTTGACAGCAAAGACCAGACTCCCACAGCTCATATTGCCCTCTCTATTCTCAAGCATCGTTCAAAGGCGCCCTGCTTGATCCGGGATCCAGTCGTCACTCCACTGCCCTGGGTAATCGATTCTCTTCACTTCTGTTATTTTAGTAGTACTAACAGTCTTGTTTATGTCCTCAGCTGCGCCCTTATTCAGCATCTAAGCCTCTCGCCACTCAATCCTTTGAACAAGCAGCCCGGTGGCATCACCCTCACGCCCTCGACCTCTTCAGACATTCCTCGGGGCACTGCTGAACCTGATATTGAAAGGATGGCGGAGCAGCATAATCAGCCTACCAATCAGGCACAACCCAGAAACTCTATGGGAAATATCTTTAACAACAAGGAGTGTCACATGTGTAAAGCCCATGTTATCATGATCAATGCCCTGAACAAGCAGGTGAAGGAGCTGACAGAGGATTATCACTCTGATAGAAATTCCAAGCGCAAAAAATTGGAGAAAAGGAAGAAAGAGATCGAAGATTTAAAGGACCGTTGCATTCATATGGAAGCTGCCATAGACCACCTTCGCTCCCTCACTGAAAGCCAGCAGGCTGAAGCCTCTACTAGAGCAAGCAGGAGGGAACAGCGCCCGGATGACTCTATCACCCAGCACTCCCCTTGATATCTTATGCATTGTAAATTTAGTTGGCTAGGAGGCTCTTTTGTCAGGCAATATAGCCGTTTGTTTCTAATTTTGTGTTTAATCAAGAGAAGCTTTGAGGATTATGGGTCTGCGCACCCACTTTTGAACCTCAGCTCTCAGAGCTTTCCCCTTTTGTACTAGAACACTGGATTATTGGTTTTATAATATACGAGTAAACGACTTTGTTAAAAAAAAAACATTTACACTCCATTGTGACATCAAATGCCTCAAAGTTCCAATACAACCACAACATTGTTTTCTTAGTACCTCAAGCCTTTTGAACTAGTACATTACGTTGAAATTGCTCGTATATTCTAAAATATTACCCAAAAGCAACTAATACTCGCAACACATAAAATAGAAATCAATTAATTTTCTCGAGAGGGGCTTGGGTCTAGACTACCACCATGCATCTCTTTCTTGTCGTGGCCTAGTCCATCCTGTTCCAGTGTTTTTTGAATTGCAGCGTCTTGTGGGCTCAAAAATGGAATTGAGAGGCCCTGGGCCTCAACTTCTTTGTATTTTTCCCTAGAGTCTTGCACCTGTGTCTTTAGCAATAGTAATTTAGTTTCCATGCAGACGTGCATCCACTCTAATTTGTGGGCCACCGTTTTTTCTCTGTCATCCCATCCCTTTTCAATGAATTCCAATCGTCGATTCACCATCTCATACATTCTCATCAATATTTTGAAGAGATTCTCTTCTGATTTCTTCCACCGTGCTTGGTTGTTCACTGAGTCTAGGCCCTCCATGAAAGCGGAATTCCAAACTCTTCTCTATTCACTCAAGCTCACTGAAACTATGACAAGCCTGTAATCTCTACCTCTACACTTACATAGAAAAGCTATGCCCTGCTGACATAATCACTCCCTAAAAATGAGCATTAAATTTGGACTCAATAAGTGACCTCTTTCGTCCTTCGACCATTTTGAGTGAAGATCCACTTGGCTTTTCTCATTAGATTCTTTTGAAATTCGAACCCATTGGTTCGATCTAATTGAACTTGTAGATCTTGTCATTTACTATTCTTGCAGTCATGGGATTGGGGCCCATATCCTCCCTCCATCTGCAAATTCTATTATACCTTGCTCCAGCTAGGAGCCCACGTTAGCAAGTTTGTCTGCATCAACATTTAAATGACAGATAATATGGAGATAAGATATATCATCAAATTGTGAGGATAGGAGGGCTATCTGAGACACAATTGGAGGAAGCCTTAATTAATCTCTAGCGAGTGCCAACAAAATTTTCCCTATCATCACCATGGAATCTCCCATAACTATTCGTTTCTTTTTATGTTGTTGTCCCGGGCTACTTCCAAACCTTTCCACAGGGTCTACTATTTTGTTTAGTTATTTGTTGTAATTCCTAGTCCCCAAGCATAACTATATTCCTTTTGTTCATAAAGATTATAAATCACCCCTCTCACGCGTGGTGCCCCTTTCAAATTCTACAAATTAAATAAGTTAAACTCAAATTTTTAAAAATCTATATCAGATTGTGATTAAAATTAATCTGAATAAATACCCTTAAAAAAAATATGTTTAAACCTACATGTAACCCCTCCTACATGACAAATTCACTCTTATCGTTGTTTAGGGTTGGTGTGGGCTATGCATTGAGTACAATACACGCTCCCTTGTTTTATAAGGAAAAGGGACTTAGGTATGTAACTCTATATTTCCACGTGCATTTACTTGTATAAAAAAGATGTCGTTCCGTTTGCTACTTCTCGCTGTCTTTTTTGGGGATATACGTATCCCTTTCACGACATTTTAATATTATAAAGAGATTCCATTTACTATTTCTCGTCGGTTTTTGGGAATATGAATTTCCTTTAGTACAGAAATAGGTAAGCATTGCAAGTTTTGCAATGTGTTTACTATTTTATGGTTTTGTTTATATATATGTTTTAATAATATTTAATTAAAATTTTGGAATTGAATTATTAAAGTAGTTTATTTATTAAAATAAGTGTGCTGTTAAATTTTGAAAATAATAGTTTATTAAGTAAAGTCGTTTTTTTTAGAGAAATCGCATAAAAGAAAAATTTGTCGTAATATTTTTAATATAGCAATAAATTAGTATTATAATTTAAATATTATTGTTCAAATATAGTCGTTACTTGAAATTTTGGTCTCTATAATGCTTTTTATTTAAGTTTTCGCCACCATATACCTCTTTATCTGGTCCTGATGATGAACCACACTTGTTAGTTCAAAATGCGGCAGTGAAAAGTTCCTCTTATGTGATTTCTACCAAAAGACTTTGCTTAATTCATTATGCATCATGGAAGCATATGTTGAAATGTGGCAATAAGAATAGTCCAATTTTAATTTGTCCTTGAATTAAAATTGAGAATCAAAATTTGAATTTAGTCTCACCAACTGCTTGAAAAGTAATTAATTAATTCATTATGGATTAATTAGTTGGAGAAATTCAAGTTAGAAGCCTTTTTGAATTCATGCAACAGTTATCCCTTAATTAAAGAGATTATCCCTTAATTAAGGAGATAAGGTTGAGTTATATTTGAGTTGTAATTAGTTAGTTCAGTTTACTAAGTTAAGTCCAGTTAAATTAGTTTCAAACTATTGGAGGAACTAATTGTAAGTTCAGTCAGTTAATGCATGCATGCGTCCAACTAGTGTACTCCAAATAACTGAAGATTCTCTCGTCATTAACTCATGTATGTCTATTATGAGAAAGACCTAGTTGAAATTAAAGACATGGATAATGTACTATTAGTTGCATGAATTTTCCTATAAGGAAAACTCATGCATGCAGAAGGAATTCATTCCTTGAGGATTGCACAATTTTACAGAGTGTGAGATCAGTGTGAGTGATCAGTGTTACACTTGGTAACAGGAGGATCACCCACGAAAAAATGCGCTAGGAAATAGGAGCTTGGAGGGTAGTGTGGAAGACTTATGAGAAGTCTATTTTGCCTTTGAGCATCTATGATGATTGTACTGAGAGCTGACTGGCTGTGAAAGCTAAAGCTTTGTGTAATTCTGAGATATTTCCAACTTGTATGATAATACAGATAGTGAGGTTTTTAGCTGAGGCTTTCCCCTGAGTATTCTTCTGTGTTTCATGTGCATTGATTCTTCTTCTGGTTATATGTGTTTAGCTTGATCTTTCTCAAATATATCAAGCTTCTGCAAGTTTGATTGTAGAAGTAGAGTAAAGTATTTTTCTTTAGTTATATTGTATTATTAGGTTAATCTACAGTCAAAATTTCTACATGGTATTAGAGTAAAGCTTATCGGAGCTATGAACAATATACTGAGAAGATAATTCGAAGTTTGAAGTTCAGGATTGTGGGTGAAAATCGAATTCATCTCATATTTCAAGTTGGTCAATTGCGTTCTATGGCTTGAGACTCGAGTATGCATTGGAAGGCAGCTCGAATTACATAGCATGGAAAGATAGAATGGAAGCTGTATTAGAACACAATGGCTTGAAGGATTTCATTGATTAAGAAATCCCAAAGCCAGCTGTAGCCAATGCACAAGAGTTGGTTGAGTGGAAGAAGTGTGCAGTGAAGGCGAGACGGATCATCCTGGAGGGAGTTTGAGACCATATTATCTCGAGTTTCCATGGGAAGGATACTCCATTTTCAATGTGGAAGACATTGAAGGACCTCTACCAGAATAGTAGTGACTAGAGGAAATTGGCTCAAGGATAAGCTTCGTAAAATCAAGATGGATAAGGGCGATACTATTTCCACATATCTGAACAAGTTCATCACCTGTAGAGATGAGCTTGGTAGTGTGGGAATAACTACTACCGATGATGATATGGTGATCATTGCTCTCCTTGGCCTTCCAAAGAGCTGGAATAGCTACCAGGAATCTGTGAATGGAAGGGAGAAACTGCCAGATTGGGAACCACTGTGGTCAAATCTCATGCAGGGGGACATTAGGAGGAGCACACGAGATGGTTCTTCATCAAAGAATGATGATGAAGAAAATTTGGCCTTAGCAAGTAAGGCAAGGAAAGGAAAGGAGAAGGCTTCCCATTCCAAATCGAATTCTTCTCATGGAGGGAAGAAGGGTGACAAGTCTAAAGTGAGATGCTTTAATTGTCATGAGATGGGACATTATGCGATTAATTTCCCATCAAAGAAGTCCAAGAAGGGATCCACAAAAGGATCGGAAGGTGAGGCATTAGCCTCTCAGTTCGAAATGGACTTTACCCTCATCGCATGCATGGTGTCATTGATGGTGGGTTGTGTTTGGTATCTTGACAGTGGAGTCTCATTCCACATGACCGACGATAAAAATTATTCTGTACCTTGGAGGATAAAGACCTCAAGATGCGCATAGAGATGGGTGATGACGGAGAGTACAATGTTTCAGGAATGGGAACGATTGCTTTTCAGAGGGAGCATGGAGCTCCCCTCACCTTGACAGATGTGAAATATGTTCCTGGAGTGAAGAAAAATTTCGTATTGGTTGCGATGTTGGAGGAAAATGGCTACAATGTTGTCTTCATTAAAGGAAAGACATTCCTAAGACACATAGCCATGGGTCAGACCAAGAGGATTGGGATTCAGGTGAAGAATCTCTATAAACTAGAGGTAGATGATTGTGCAGCATTGAGTTCGAAAGCAGAATTGGTGCAAAGCCAAGACATTGGCGAGTTGTGGCATAGGCGGTTGGGCCATTTGCATCATGGGGCCTTGAAGATAATGCAACAGATATCTATAGGACATCCCAAAGGTAAACTTGAGGAAGTTGACACATGCAAAAGTTGTACCTTGGGAAAGTATGCCAAGTCTTCCTTTCATGATCAATACAGTCGAGCATAAGTGATCTTAGAGCAAGTTCATACTAATTTATGTGGACCATTCTCGACGGCATCCACAAAGAAGCAAAGGTATTATGTGATTTTCATTGATAATTATTCTCGTGAATTCTATATTTATTTCATGCAGAAGAAGGACCAAACCTTCTCAAAGTTTTGTGAGTTTAAAGCTTTGGTTGAGAAAGAGTCATGGAAGAAGATCAAGGCCTTGAGAAGTGACAATGGTGGAGAATGTATCTCAAGAGTTTAAGGACTTATGTGCAGCAAAATGACTTAAACAAGAGTTGATGGCACCTCATAACCCACAGTAGAATTGGATGGTCGAGAGGAAGAACATAACTATTGTAAGGGTAGCAAGGGAGATGCTACATGACCAAGGCCTACCACTTCACTTGTGGGATGAGGCATGCAACACAACTGTCTATTTTCATAATAGAAGCCCGCATCACATACTTGGGATGAAGACACCAGAGGAAGCTTTCTCTGGTAAGAGACCAGATGTGGGTCACTTTAGGATCTTTGGCTCATTGGTATATTTCCATGTGACAAAGGATGCATAGAAGAAGCTTGAGCTGACAGCAGAGTTGGGGATACTTGTGGGGTACACTGATACACCCCACAACTATTGGGTGTATTTGCCTACTAGTCGAAGGATAGTGGTTCCTAGAGATCTCAAGTTTGATGAGCAGAAGGCCATGCGAGTTTCCCTTTAGAGGGAACTCCAACTACAGGCTGTGGAGGAACTGTTGGTTCCTAATGAGGAGGAGCCTCAGACTGATGCGGAGTAGCTGCATGTAGAGGATCCAAGAATGGAGACATCCACTCAAGCAGATTCTTCCAGAGATGGATGGAAGAACACAAGAGAAGCTGACAGATTGTTGTCGGATGCGTGAGAGAATGTGGGAGAACCATCTTCTTAGTGCAGATAGAGGAGGTCACCTAAGAGGTACACTGGATACATGACCCTTGTTGGGGAATGTGTTGAGACTGGGCCATCTTCCTTTGGGGAAGTAGTGCAGCAGCCGATTTAGGTTGATGCTATGGTGGAGGAGTATGACTCCATAGTTCGTAACAGTTTTTGAGACATGGTTCTGAGACTGGAGAAAAATTCAGTTGTGAGTTCCCATTGGCTTTACAAGGTAAAGCAAGCTGCTGATGGTAGTGTGAAGAAACATAAGGCAAGATTTGTTTCCCGTTGTTTTTCACAGGTCCAGGGAATTTACCATGATGAGACTTTTGCTCCTATCACAAGGTACTCATCTATCAGATCGATGTTGGCACTATCAGCATAGATGGGTTGGAAGATCCATCATATGGATGTGAACACTGCATTCCTCAATGGCAAGATTGAGGAAGAGGTGTACATAGAGCAACCGGAAGGTTTTGAGACTTTTAATCGTGAGTCGCATGTGTGTCGACTCAAGAGAGATTTGTATGGGCTAGAGCAAGCACCTCGTGCTTGGTACACTAGGATAGACAACTACTTCACCGAGTTGGGCTTCACAAAGAGTGAAGTGGATGTGAACCTGTACCACATCATGGTGAAAGGTAAGCAGTTAATCATTGTAGTTTATGTTGATTATCTCATATTGACAGGTGATGATCAGTTGATCATGTTTTGCAAGGAGGACCTTGCAAGAGAATTCGAGATGAAAGACATGGGTCTATTGAAGCCTCAAAAATCGCTGCAACAACATGGGGGATGACCACCCTGTCCAGACCTTAGAGCAACTCCTTTTCCGTTTGGAATGGTGGTTCCAACTAGGTCCAGTTACCTTCTCTCAATCTCCAATGGCTTTAAAATATGAATTTCATTCACTAATGGAGAAGAGACATCAGATCAACCTTCTTGTTGATCAGGGAAGAAAGTGATTGTTAAGCTGATTTGTGGCTCAACCAATCCACTACTAAAGTTTGCCTCTTTGGAAAGAGGACTTAAAAGAATGTAGAAATTATTCTAAATGCAAATTTATTCTAAGATGAAAGCAAAAGAAACTATCTTAATCCTATCTCAATTAGGCAAATATAGATCTAATCCAACCAAGAGTAAGATATTTAAAATATTGGGATTTAAATATGTCTGGCTTATAATGAATATCAAGCTAATGAAGTAGTTCAATTAACTGACATTATGAATACCGCACACATCGTATTGAGACCTCTTAACTGAAATAATCATTAAACAACACTTAGGGAGAGAATGATTTTGATCATTTAATTAGTAACTTGAATTATTAAACAATAATATGCCGAAGAAGTTCTCAACATATCACTATTTAACAAATCAGCTTTAAAAGACAGATTTATGAGTAAATAGTTACTCAAAAATCAGAATTCAATCCATAAGAGCAGAGATAAATAATAACATAAAATAGAGACAAATTACCCATATCGACAAAAGTGCACAAATATGTAAGTAAATTGACACAATTTTATCATCATAAAATGAAACTAGCATTTAAAATAATAGTATTCAAAATACCAGTTTATTGAATTCATTTCTTCAGCTTCAGTCTCTAATAGTCCTTTACAATGTCTAAGCTTCTGCTTTCAAAAGTAGAGCTACAATAGTGCAAACTCTATTCATTATACATAACTCAAATTGTAAAAGAAAAACCTCAATAATCCCCAGATCTGAGATTCCACTCCTCCCACCTACAACTCTAAATACCTATTACAAAAGTGCTTTTAGAATTCCAGAATTGTAGAGGAGAGCAACCCTTATTACATTCTGCAATTTCCTATTTATAATATTTGCAAAAGAATTTTTGAGAGAAAAGTTTGTTGAAGAAAAATCTATCTAATCAATTTTATTTGCTCAAAATTCTCATCTTTAATTGCTAGAGCATTCTCATTGATTGGGATCTTTTCTCCATATCTCTTCTACTTCTTTCCTGCAAAAAAGAAATAAAAAATGAATTAAGATGCAACAATAAAATCAAAATATCATTTCTGGCACTAAAATAAATCCAATCAAATTCTATTTAAATAAATAATTGAAAATAAAATATAAGCTCTCTATTGATGCCTAGGATGGTTAATTGGCCAAGGATATTATTGATGAGTGAATCTACAATTAAAAGAGGCTTTGGCAAATGAAAATGAAGAAAATAAAACTCAGAAAATTGATTTTGTTTTCAAAATTCGGAGTTCGATCTTCTGCCTAATTTTTGACCCACTAAATGACTAAATCTATTAGTGAAACCTCCTCAGAAATGTTCTTCTTGATTTTATCTTTCTAATGAGTCATCCTCAGCCTCATTTGGCCAAGTATAACTCAATCTATGAGCTTTCAAAGTTGATGAGTCAAATCTGGTACAATTTTGGAAATTTTGTTGCTGGGCTAAAAAATCAGAGTTTTAATTAAAAATCTAATCCTAAATTAAACTCTAATTATCTAATAATTAATACTAATTTAATGATTAATAATAAACTAACTAATTATTTAATAAACTGCTTATCATTCTAACTAATAATTAATCTTAATTTAGTTAAATTAATTATATATTTAAATATTAATTAATTTTAATTATATTAAGATAATTTAATAAATATTATATTATTAATATTCATTAGTTATATTAACCTTTAACATGTACTTAAATATTTCAAAATGGATGAAGAATAAACCAAAAGCTAATAAAACCAAAGTTACAATCTCCCTCACATCGACCTCATCGCATGTTTCTTTGCTCGTTTAAGTGTTCGTTTAACAAATATGCGATAAGAATTATGCGAAAAATATGTTTTGCGGTACGAGATTTCATCGCATTGTATGAAGGGTTAAGTCGGGGTTGTATCAATTGAGGACTCCCGATGCGATCTGCCGATTGTATAAAAAATTATTATTTATATTTTTTGTTATATATTTTTTATTTGTTATTTTTTGGGTTTTTTAAATAATGATGTTTAGTTAAGTTATGAATTTATCTAATCTACAATGACTTTGAAAATAAAAATAAAAAATAAAAATAAACTACAACAACTTTGAAATTTTGATTTTTCAAGATTAGTAGTTTATTTCGAAATATTGGAGTAAATTACTAAAATCCCATTGCTTCATGATTTGGCTGTATAAGCAAAAATGAAAAATGTTAGTGATAATTAACTAGGGGTCAATATTTAAAATAAATGCATTATTGAACTAATTTAATTACAAAAATGGAATATTGTACATTTTACGCATTTTTTAACCCAGACGACATAATTGATTGGCCTTCAAAGGAGTCCCATTTACAAATTAGTTGACCAAACGAGACGAAACAAGTATCAATGGGAAGATTATAAAAAATCGATTTTAACAAAGCAATCAAAACAAGAATCTAAAGAAAATGAGAAATTAACAAAATCGTAGGATAATCAACTTAATAAAAATCCTAAAAGGCGTTTAGCCAAAATTTTTATAGAAAGGGTTCCCATTATTTGAGGTGAATAAGTCAAAAATGGAGGGGTTGTGTTTTACCACAACAATGGCGACACACGGAAGAAGAACCAGTTATCTTTATTTGATATGAATGATATTTTCCTAAAATTAAAGTAAAAATAATTAAAGAAGAAAATATTATTTTTTTGAATGTTTAACTAGATTCATTAGTCAAAATAAAAGCAAGAATCATCTAACTGTAACTTTTCTTAAAATTCCTCATAAATTAAAATATTTTAAAACTCTAATTAGTCCTTATTAGTTGTAGAGATAAAGCAAGGGTCACTTTACAGCCTAGCTTTAAAAATATACTCATTTGTCACAGGTAGAGCCATTGCTACCAGCGAACATCTATAGTCTTGACAGGGTTACCTTTTAATCATCAATGGTTCATAATCCCATCTCTTTAAAAATTATTGACCTAGAGATAAATATGTTTATATATGTTTATTTTATTTTTTATTTTTATTTTTTAGCTCTTAAAAGCCATTGTCCTGGTTTGGTAACCAGAAAGTTGGCAATGCCATTCACTGGTTATAATTGGACTGAATAATCTGGCACGTGATGAGACCCCTTGTCTTATAATTGTTTGCAATCATAAGCCATTACCCTGATTTGTTTAGAAGTGTTGGTAATGTCAGCCTATTTTTTCCCCTATGATCATGGTAAGCAGGGTCATGATGAGACCTATTCTCTTTTAAGTTTAAATATATTTCTGGATTACACTCTAGAAAAATAATACTCTTTGGGACAAGGAGAATCATTGACTCCTTAAGAGTTAAGAATGACAATTTCAGAGTTAAAGGTGCTTCCCTGTAAAGTGTCTTTACTTGGTTAAAAATAACTTTTCTTGACTGATAATAGAAGTTTGAAAGATCTTAATAAAGTATTGAAATCTCAAAATGATTACAATTTTGATGAAAAAGGAATTTCTCAGATTTTATGATACTTTGTAAACTTCTCTTGTTTTGTAATCTCTTCTTTAAGTATGCCTACCTTTATAATAAAAAAATCAAATTTTGTCAAGAGATTTAAGAAAAAGCTAATAGGTGACTATTAACAATTTTTTTCCCTATGTATGCCGACCATTGTTAGTAACAAGAAGGCCTTCCATATAAATCATGACAAAGTCACCAAAATCAAAACTAAAAACTAAAGGAAAAGAATTCTTAAGCCAAAGTGAGAAAAGAAATCAGCAAACAAAATTAAAAATGAAGAAATTGAAAAGTGGAAAGGAAAATCTAAGTTTTGAAATACATACTCTAATAAGAATAATTATACCAATGTCTCAACAACATGAAGTAAAAGAAAATAATAATGTAATCATTCCTTCTTTTGTCGAGATTCAGAAAAATTATACCTTGCAGGGTTGTAAATGTTTTAGGCTTTAGATAGTAGTGATGATAAAATTCAACCACAATGAAATTTTTTTGTCAGGTGTCAATCTTCTTGTTTCAAAGCATCATCTTAATCATTTTCTAAAAAATTTATGCTTAAAGAAACAGATTAAAGGTTCAAAAACTTTCTAGTGCAGCTGTTTCAACGAAGATTATCGCTGCTTATTGAAATAAAGCCAGGAGAAGAGTATAGGACTTCGAAAATATGATCCGGCAGAAGATTGAAAGCTTCAAATTGAGGACTGCAATTTTTTTTTTTTATATCAGCATACTTTAAAAAACAAAAGTAATGTAATGAAATGGAAATTAATGAAAGTGGGTACATGGATCTTACGAATGGATAATTGCATTTGATCTTACCTGAAAGGCATCAATTTCTCCAATACTAACTGACTTCCTCTTTTAGTTAACATTAAAACATAAAAAAGACAAACTAACCAAAATCCTATAACCCAAAATCATTATTTATTTTATTTAAACTAAAGCAAGTAGTAAAATGTAAAAATGGAATGCTTAGTGTTTAAGGAAAAACAAATGCATCAGAAATGAGAATGAGAATTTGTAGTAATGATTGTTTCTTAAAATATTATAAGTTTCATATAAACTCCATGATTTTATAAATTGTCTAGAATCAAGACCAAATCCAAGATAATAAAATTTAAATATGAAGATAGAGAGGTCTTGAATTCCATATTTAATTATGGAATTATATATTTAAAACTAAAATATATGAGAAATTCAAATGATTTAAATGTGTTGCAAATTTTTCATCAATTGTTTTAGTACCATAGCAGTTACCCAAGATAGCTTTAAAATAACACATCACCATTTCAGATGATACGTATCACATGTTTCTTCACCATGCTTCAAGTCTAATCTGCAAGACTTCACCTTTGTTGCTATGCCATATATCGATTAAATGTTAATGGCTTAGAGGCATGCATTGGAAGCTATCACATCGGAGATTGCAATGGAAAATTGTCGATATGAAAGCATGTGATGAGAAGATGTGCAATGAGATGGAGCGATTGCATCATTGAAGAAATATTATATCGGGGATTGGGAAATATTTACATTGTGCTTTCCACATCGCACAATGCACATTGCAGATTCCGAATAGTGGTATGACCATGAAGAAAGATGCGATGAAGCGATTGCGATATCGGCATATCGAAATATCGGAAAATAGTCATGTTGGAAATGCCAATATGATTCTTGCGATAGCGGCGATGTGATGGATGACGTGGCTAATCGGTGATCGGCGATCTTAAGTACATGATGTAATATTCTTGATACGCCGATATGCGATGAAGAATGGACCCAATGGATTTATTATGAGATTTTAATAGCATATCGGATCCAGGACATCGGTACTTTTAAGCTTATGCCCCTATCATTATTGCGATTGAATGGACGCGATATTTTTATGAACTTAATTTAACTTTCATATTGGGTCTAGAATTATGTGTACATCACAATATTAGTAAATTCGATTATTGGAGATCGGTAATTCAAGATAATAGAAGTATATTCAACTAAAATCCTCCGATACGTGAAATGCGATATGGCATTTTATGAGAGAATGAGTGAGGTAACACATCGGAGGTTTTGCATCAGAAATTTGTTATCAGAAAATGCTAAGAACTACTTCCGATGAAATATTATGATACAAATGCTTGTGATATGGATGATGTGATATCGGAATGAAAAATTGACAAAGATGAGCAGGATGGGAATATTGCGAATATATATTCACTGTAGTATCAGCAATATGAAAATCAAGCTGAAACTTTTCAGACATGAATCTTGCGATATTGTTTTAAATTTCAGTTGGGTTTTCTAATGAATAAAAACAAAGTTAAAGAATGCTCAAATTCCAATGAATCACAAATAAAATTTCCCTAAACCTGTTGCAAATTTTAAATGGGTTTGCTGCTTACTTCAAGTTTTGAAAACAAATGAAAACCTGCAAATGAAACAGAACAAAAATAAACTAAGAAAAAGAAAAACTAATAATAGATGAAAATGAACTTGTAAATGCGTACGTCGAAGGAAATTCTTTGTAGATTTTACCTCATGAATCTTCAAGTTCTTCCTTTGATTTATAAAAATTCTGACTTTGTTCAAAATCGTCCCATTATTTATTCTAAATCAGAGTGTGCAATCAGCCTAAATAAAATTTGTTTATTCATGTTTAGGAAATATGAAATTCATAAAACTCACTAAAAATAAATATGAAAATAGGCTTCCCTTTTGAATTGAAACAACAATTTATTACCTCTGCTTATTCCGAATAACTTGAGAAAAATCTGTATTGTTATAATGGCAGTTCAATAATGCCTTTAGTAAATAAATATGATGCGTATTACAGCATCAGATAATAAACTAAAGACCCAAATGGGATAAAGCCACTAATTGTAGAGGAATATCAACACAGTTTTAAATGTGTGCTAGGCGCATACTCAATTAAATTCTGTCAAGACATTATTCAAAATAGGCAGAGTAGAGGTATTGATGCAATAAATTTTGATTTAAAAATGGGAAGAAAGAATTAAAAATTTTCCGATGAGGAGAAAATCTTTCACTAAATCTGTATGAGAAGGGTTGATTGCTTACTTTATTTTTATCTACAAACTATTAAAAATAAATTAACTACATAAAACAAACTAACTAAATAAATTCTACTTCTATTCTAACCATATACATGAAAATGACTAGGTATAGTCATATTTCCAATGTAACCATTCTTTCATTTTTATTCTCGCATACATGTACAGTTCAAATGTTAGTAATACAAATCTATTTGAACTAATGAAATTAAATCTATAAGTAGAATTTACAGTTATTGTTAACAACTTAATTAAAATCTCCTTCTCTTGAAATTTCATTTCCAATTTAATACCAATTGGATCATAGAAATCTGGATGGGTTTCTATTAATGATTGGGAAAGGTTCAAAAGAGGAAATAATAGGGCAGATTGTGGATATGAGCATTTGCATTCAAAGGCCTAGAAAAAATTGTTAGTGTTATGTACAAATGTTAAACTATTAACAATCTTCCTTGAAGGAAAAATTTCCAAACATTTCAAATAAAATGGAGAACTATTAATTGGATTGGATTGCTGGCCATATTGTTAAAATGCATTCTCTTGTTGATATTGCCTTTGAGAAGATAGAAGCTTCTGATGAAACATTAACATTTATTGAAATTGAAATATTAATAGCTTTTGATGCTTATGATTATAATATGAAATTTCAATTTTCCAACAGGGCAATGCAACAATTGAACGTTTGATAGTAAAGTGCTCAATATGTTAGTGTAACGTATAAAAATTCTGAAAAATAAAATTAAAGATAAAATCTGATTTTAAACAAAAGAAGTGAGGAAGCAAAAATAAAATGAAATCACTAATGGTACAACTAATGTTAGAGCACAATTGAGATCATTTTGAAATGATTTCTCTTTCACAAGGATTGGCTAAAATTATAAAATTTGAGTAATTACCAATTCCAACTTGTGAATTAGAAAACGAATTATGATTATGAGTAGGAATGAGAGCTTGATCATGGTATGTATCATAAATTGGAATGTTTTCTTGAATAGTGAAATCATGAAGATAATTTGCTTCTGTAGAATGAGGATTGGTTAGAAAAATTTCTAATTTGAAATGTTCCTCATTTTCAAATGTTATTTGAATTTTCTCATAAGGACTCTCTTTAGAGGAATAGAAATCGACCTCTTCAATGTCAGAGTAATTATCATAAACGACTTTACAATATTCTCTAGAATTCCCTTCGATTTCGTCCAATATATCAAGAGGAGGAGGAATAAAAAAATTATGTTCATTAATGGTAAAAGAATGATCAATAATTGTTTCTCTATCTTGATAAAAATTTATTGGTAATTAATTTAGATTATCCTCTTTATTCTCTGAAATATCTTTAATACAAAGAGGAGAAAAATTACCATCATTAAAAATATCAGGATAAAGGGAAAAAGGTGAACCTGAAACAATGCATTTAAAACTATCTCTTTTTGAGAACTCTTGTACATTCTGTTCAATATAAATTTCAGATTCTAGATCACTCATGCTTTCTTGAAGAAGGTTTCTTTGTTGCTCTGATTTCGGCATTTGTTCATCATGGAAAAATTCAGAAATTTGTACAGCAGTTTGTGTGTTATTATTTACTTTGATTACTGCTTGTACTTGTTGATTTGCGATCTGATTTTCTGAATTTACTTCAAAATAGCTTTCAGATTTTAAGGCGGCTCTTTCTTCAAAATTGTTGTTGTTGTCTTCTTACATTTTGATAGAAATATTTTCCAAGCTTTGTGAAACCACTTCATTACAATTTATTTTCACATCCGTATTGGAATTCTCATTTATGTTGGAAGGGGATGAAACAAAACTTGGGAATGGGAAGAAGAGAAAAAATATATTCAAACCAATCTAATGATTCTTGTTCCGTAGGTTTATCTTCGAATTTAAATCTTAAACAATTTAAATGAAATCGAATATTAAAATCTCTAACAAACTCATTTTCAAATCTTCGCAAATATTCAATTTCATCACATACCTATTCATAATCATAGCTATCAAACTTACAAATGAAAATTGTAACAAATTGATTCTAGCGGTGAATTGAGGCAACTGGAACAGTTCTACACCAGTTTCTAGCTTTTGCCACCAATGTGAGAGTAAAAATTCTTCATAAAATGCTTTCATCAATTCCTTGAAAATCATAATTTGAAACATTTTGAATAAATTGAAAGACATGATTAAAAGCAGAAGAATTTATCTTACCATTAAATTTTACTTGAGACAAGGGGCTTACCATTTCAGGTGGAGTATTGGAAGATTCACGTCCATGGATACTACTCCAAATTGAAAATTTAAGAGGAACCATCGTGATTAAATAAAATGTTAAAATTGAAAAGACTCCAAAAAACAACAAGTTTCAGGCCTTCCTTCAAGCGTCATTATGTTGAAACCTCGAAAATCGCTGCAACAACATGGGGGATAACCACATGGTCCAGAGCTTAAAGCAACTCATTTTCTGTTTGGAATAATGGTTCCAACTGGTTCAACTAGGTCCAGTTACCTTCTCTCAATCTCCAGTGGCTTTAAAATATGACTTTCATTCACTAATGGAGAAGAGACATCAGATCAACCCTCTTGCTGATTAGGGAAAAAGTGATCATTTAGTTGATTTGTGGCTCAACCAATGCACTACTAAAGTTTGCCTCTTCGGGAAGAGGACTTAAAAGAATGTAGAAATTATTCTAAATGCAAACTTATTCTAAGATACAAGCAAAAGAAACTATCTTAATCCTATCTCAATTAGGCAGATATAGATCTAACCCAACTAAGAGAAAGATATTTAAAATATTAGGATTTAAATATGTCTGGCTTATAATGAATATCAAACTAATGAAGTAGTTCAATTAACTAACATTATGAATACCACACACATCCTATTGAGACCTCTTAACTGAAATAATCAATCAACAACACTCAGGAAGAAGTTCTTAGAATGATTTTGATCATTTAATCAGTAACTTGAATTATTAAACAATAATATGTGAAAGAAGTTCTCAACATATCACTATTCAACAAATCAGCTTTAAAAGACAGATTTATGAGTAAATAGTTACTCAAAAATCAGAATTCAACCCATAAGAGCAGAGATAAATAATAACATAAAATAGAGACAAATTACCCATACCGACAAAAGTGCATAAATATGTAAATAAATTAACACAATTCTGTCATCATAAAATGAAACCTGCATTTAAAACAATAGTATTCGAAATACCAATTTATTGAATTCATTTTTCTAGCTCCAGTCTCTAATAGTCCTTTACAATGCCTGAGCTTCTACTTTCAAAAGCAGAGCTACAATAGTGCAAACTCTGTTCATTATACATAACTCAGATTGTAAAAGAAAAACCTCAATAATCCCCAGAGCTGAGATTCCACTTCTCCCACCTACAACTCTAAATCCATATTACAGAAGTGCTTTTAGAATTCCAGAATTGTAGAGGAGAGCAACCCTTATTACATTCTACAATCTGCTATTTATAATATTTGCAAAGGAATTTTTGAGAGGAAAGTTTGTTGAAGAAAAATTTGTCCAATCAATTTTATTTACTCAAAATTATCATCTTTAATTGCCGGAGCATTCTCATTGATTGAGATCTTTTCTCCATATTTCTTCTACTGCTTTCCTGCAAAACTAAAATCAAAAATAAATTAAGATGCAACAATAAAATCAAAATATCATTTCTGGTATTAAAATAAATTTAATCAAATTCTATTTAAATAAATAATTGAAAATAAAATATAAGTTGTCTATTGATGTCTGAGACGGTTAATTAGCCAAAGATATTATTGATGAACGAATCTGCAATTAGAAGAGGCTTTGGCAAATTAAAATGAAGAAAATAAAACTCAGAAAATTGATTTTGTTTTCAAAATTCGGAGCTTGATCTTCTGCCTAAATTTTGACTCAATAAATGACTAAATCTATGAGTGAAACCTTCTCAGAAATGTTCTCTTTGATTTTATCTTTCCAATGAGGTGTCCTAGGCCTCATTTGGCCAAGTATAACTCAATCTATGAGCTTTCAAAGTTGATGAGTCAAATCTGGCACAATTCTAGAAATTCTATTGCTGGGTTAAAAAATTAGAATTTTAATAAAAAAATTAATCCTAAATTAGACTCTAATTATCTAATAATTAATACTAATTTAATGATTAATGATAAACTAACTAATTATTTAATAAACCACTTATTAATCTAACTAATAATTAATTTTAATTTAATTAATTTAATTATATATATACACAATTATTTTAATTAAATTAAATTAATTATATATTTAAATATTAATTAATTTTAGTTATATTAAAATAATTTAAGAATGTTATATTATTAATATTTATTAATTATATTAACTTTTAACATGTACGTATATATTTCAAAATGGATGAAGAATAAACCAAAAGCTAATAAAACCAAAGTTAAAATCTCTCTCGCATCGGCCTCATCACATGTTTCTTTTTTGGTTTAAGTGTTCATTTAAGAAATATGCGATAAGAATTATGCAAGAAATATGTTTTGTGGTATGAGATTTCATTGCATTGTATGAAGGGTTAAGTCGGGGTTATATCAATTGAGGACTCCCAATGCGATCTGCCGATCGTATAAAAAATTATTATTTATATTTTTTGTTATATATTTTTTATTTTTTTATTTTTTGGGTTTTTAAAATAATGATGTCTAGTTAAGTTATGAATTTATCTAAATTACAGTGACTTTGAAAATAAAAATAAAAAATATAAATAAACTACAACCACTTTGAAATTTTGATTTTTTGAGATTAGTAGTTTATTTCGAAATATTGGAGTAAATTACTAAAATTCCGTTGCTTCACAATTTCGCTGTATAAGAAAAAATGAAAAATGTTAGTGATAACTAACTAGGGGTTAATATTTAAAATAAATACACTATTGAACTAATTTAATTACAAAAATTGGATATTGTACATTTTATGCATTTTTTAACCCAGGCGACATAATTGATTAGACTTCAAAGGAGTGTCATTTACAAACTAGTTGACCAAATGAGGCGAAACAAGTATCAATGGGAAGTTTATAAAAAAATGATTTTAACAAAGCAATCAAAACAAGAATTTAAAGAAAATGAAAGATTAACATAATCGTAAGATAATCAACTTGATAAAAATCCTAAAAGGCGTTTAGCCAAAAATTTTATAGAAAGGGTCCCCATTATTTGAGGTGAATAAGTCAAAAATGGGGGGGTTGTGTTTTACCACAACAGGGTCTCATGCATTACTTCCTTGGCATGGAAGTGTGGCAATAGGATGGGGAGTTATTTGTGTTTTAGGGCAAGTATGCCAATGAGATACTCAGGAGATTCCACATGGAGAAGTGCAAGCCCATACAGACTCCTCTGGCAGGTAACTGGAGGAAGGAGGATGGCACTTCAGGAAAAGTAGTAGAGGCTACTATGTACAAGCAACTTGTGGGTTCACCAATGTACTTAGTGAACACATGACCAGATTTGTGATATGCGATGAACCAACTGAGTCAAGCAATGGTTCAGCCTACCAAGTTGTTTTGGAAGGTGAAAAAGCATGTATTGAGATACCTCAAAAGAACATCTCAATATGGATTATGGTACAAACGGATAGAGGGAGTGAAGTTACAAGGATTCATTGATGCAGATTAGACAGGGAGTTCATCAGATCGGAAGAGCACATCAGGAGGGATTTTCAACCTTAGGTCAGCCACAGTTTCTTGGTATAGCAGGAAATAGAGATCGGTTGCACTTAGCTTGGAAGAGGCTGAATACATGGCTACAAGTCAGGAAGCATGTGAGGCCATCTGGATGCGAAAGATCCTAGTTGGTTTGTTTGATCAGAGGATGGATCCAACTGTGATCTATTGTGATAATCAGAGTTGTATCAAACTATCTTAGAATCCAGTATTTCATGATAGGTCCAAGCACATCGATATTGGTATCATTATCTCAGAGACTGTGTAGTGAAGAGGATCATGTTGCTGCAGTATATTTCGACAAAGGAGAAAGATGCTGACATTTTGACAAAGGCATTGTCAAAGTGTAAATTCGAGTTCGATAGAGACAGAATTGGGGTGGTAGATAATCCCTTTCTTGTTGAGAGGGAGTGTTGAAATGTGGCAACAAGAATATTCCAATTTTAATTTGTCCTTGAATTAAAATTCGAATTTAGCCTCACCAACTTCTTAAAAAATAATTAATTAATTCATTATGGATTAATTAGTTGGAGAAATTCAAGTTAGAAGTCTTTCTGAAGTCATGCAATAGTTTCCTTTAAATTGAGGAGATTATCCTTTAGTTAAGGATATAAGGTTGAGTTATATTTCAGTTGTAATTAGTTAGCTCAGTTTACTAAGTCAAGTCCAGTTAAATTAGTTCCAAACTATTTGAGGAACTAGTTGTGAGTTTAGTCAATTAATGCATGCATGCATCCAACTAGTGTACTCCAGATAACTGGAGATTCTCTCATCATTAACTCATGCATGTATATTTTGAGAAAGACCCAGTTGAGATTAAAGACAACGACAATGTACTATCAGTTGCATGAATTTTCCTATAAGGAAAAATCATGCATGCAGAAGGAATTCATTCCTTGAGGATTGCGCAGTTTTACAAGGTGTGAAATCAGTGTGAGTGATCAGTGTTACACTTGGTAACAGGAGGATCACCTAGGAAAAATTGCGCTAGGAAATAGGAGCTTGGAGGGCAGTATGGAAGACTTATGAGAAGTCTATTTTTCTTGTGAGAATCTATGAGGATTGTACTGAGAGCTAGCTAGCTGTGAGAGCTAAAGCTTTGTGTAATTCTGAGATATTTCGAACTTGTATGATAATATAGATAGTGGGGTTTTTAGCTGAGGCTTTCCCCTGAGTATTCTTCTATGTTTCATGTGCATTGATTCTTCTTTTGGTTATATGTGTTTAGCTTGATCTTGCTCAAATCTATTAAGCTTCCACAAGTTTGATTGTAGAAGTAGATTAAAGTATTTTGCTTTAGTTATATTGCATTATCAAGTTAATCTACAATCAGGATTTCTACAACATACAGAAATAACAATTCAAATAGAAAAAAAAAACTATAAATATAGAATGTTTAGAGTATTACTTTATAGTTTTATGTTTATTTAATTAAGATGCAATTTTATTATATATGTGTATTTTTTTTTTTGTGATTAGTTTAAATTTTTGTTGGGATTAGTCGATTTATGGGATGGAAGAAGAGTGATCAACTCACAGTGGGATACTATCACTAATATTGTGTGGAGCTTGGTTACACCTTGACACCCTTTGAGATAGCATATGTAACACCCCTAATTGCTGTAAATAATTGTTTGTTTACTGTCATTTACTTTTACTACATAAGATTGATAACTTGTAGGCTTGGAGGGGAACCTAATGAAATTTTAATTGTTAGAAGTTTATTTTAATATTTTTTAAATGTAAAAAAAAGGGAAAAAAAATCATGACAAGTCTTGGATTCACCGAAGAAGACCCAAAATGAGATTTCAGGTACTAGACAGTTAGATACAGTTACACATTCTCTCTCCCTAGAGATAAAACATCTGAAAGGGAACATAAAATTCAAAGGATAGTAAGAAGGAAATGTTGGAGGCATTTGAAGCAAGAGAGATTAGAATCTGAGGCAAGATGTTGCCATCAAGGTGCTCTTGAGTTGGACTATGAGCTAGTGGAGACCTCAACCATACTTGAGCCTCAAAATTCTTGGTTGGACAAATGCCTTGATGCCAGAGAATGAACCATTTAGGTCACTATCTATTCATTGTCCTAGGCACTAAAAGGCTCGAGGGGAGATTTGGACATAATCGCCAATCTCCCGATTAAATTCCTTAGTTGTCCGATTTAAGGAAGATAAGTAGTTTTTTCTTTTTCCTTTTTTTTTATGAATTCTTAGGAATGAACTATTATTAAAGACTAGTCTCTTGATTGTACAACGAATAGGATGAGTTTTCGCAAAATGATGAAAGACATATTTTATTTTGGTAATGGGGTACAACCTTTTTGTTATATTCACAGTTTGTGGTACGAGTAACAAAAATATTTTAATACTAGAAATATGAATTTTCTTGGAAAATAAATCTATTGTAACCCTGATAAAGTTATTATTGTATATGAGACTAACTAAATAAGTGTAGTATGTAAAATGGTAGACGTCACAGGTCGGTGAAAAACTGTTAATGGAACCCTATTTAGGCAAAAGGCCAAGCTGGAAATCCAACAACCAAGCGCACAGTCCAGGGTCCAGTATTGGCAGCTGCTAAGGACTAATATTGTACAACAAATAACTATAAATAATTCATTTACCAATAGGAACACAAAAAAAATGTAATTTAGCATTCATAGAATATATTAGATTTAAAGAATAGATAGACATCAAACTTAAAGATAATTTCCTAGAGTATACATATATAAATATTCATGCCAAGCAAGATTTAGAGTTGACATTGAAACTAACATTGAATAACAAATTTAACAAGTTACACAATACTTACATACCTATTATTAGACATGACAGATGGATCTCTGTCGGACCGAATAAGTCCAGAAAGAAATCACATTCTCACAAATAAGTGATAGCAAGACAACTACCACAAAGTAAAGTTGAAAACACATATACATGCATATATGTGAATATAAAAAGAAAAATCACATTTAGACAACCAACTATGTAATACAACAAGCCCAGAATTACAGTCAAGTTTTTATTTCAAAGTTTGAACACTGAGATGTGTAATGTACTAGGGAAATATATATATATATATATATATATATATATATATATATATATATATATATATATATATAGATTATGTTAGGGTTTTACCAATTCTCCCCAATACACAATATTAGTGGAATCTACACTCAACCTTCTTATTGATGTGAAAAACCAAATTCTTAAACAAGCGACAAATATGACAAACCATAAATATAGTTCTTTGTCAACAATGCGGTAACTCCACATTGATGTAGCATGACGAATTCAAAATAACATACTGACCCACTCCAATAAAGATATTACACTTAATTTGAAAACATTAATATAATTAATCATTCAACAAGAGCTCGTGACCATGAGTTGTCCTAAATTAACACCCATTGTTCCGCTGCAGAAAATGCCAATGACTTCGAACTTAGTTTCCACGATTCTACCCACTTCCTCAAGGGACCTCCATGAAGTGTTTGAATCAGGAAATAAGTTTTTCTGCTGGTGTGGCCCTTCCTCAAATCACAACAAGAATTTATATTACTTATTAAACAAATTCAAAACATGCGTTCACCCTTTCTCTTGACTGCATCCTTGTTGATTATAAAATTCTAGATCAACCATTCAACTAACTGCTAACTACGTTTGGTGTAGCCTTTGATTTTAATTTTCAAGAGACAATCCTTGTCTGTTTCCACGAAATGATAGCCCTACCTTTCTGTGTCCAATCTTCTAGAAGAAAAACCCTTGGTGATTAACCATAGATCATACACAGTGGCATTCAAAATAACCTTTTGGCCCTTGTTTTTTTCTGTCATCAATCTTACGCACTACTCCAAATGCAAGGAGATCACTACCTATTATGTGCCAACCCACGAAATAGTCTTGGATCTAGCACTCATTCCTTTTAAGGAATGATCCTGTGCCCAAAAAAACCCAGGAATAATCCATTGTCTCCATAATGCTTTCCTGTGCTAAGACCAAACCAAGAATAATTTATTGTTTCCAGAATTCTTTCTTATGCCCATAACAGAATAAGAGGAATGAAAAAATAGTTAGCTAGGGTGGATTCTTGCACCACTGAAATTAACAAGAAGAAAGGGGTCTTAAAACCCTTAGATATAATGCTTAAAATCAAATAAAATGATCCACACTTGATGCTCCAAAATGAATCCAAGTCTCCTTTATTTACAAACTTCCTTTAGGGGTTTCATTTTCTTAAGTGATTGAGTGTGTCTTACTCAAAACCCTAGATTTAGGTTTTCCGCCCAACCTACCCCAAACTTTCCCACAATGGGGGTTTTGGGGTTATATCCCCTTTTTTGGAGGACTATAGCCTACGTGGACATATAGGCTACCAAGTCCATTGTTCCTCAATTCGTTGAGGACATCACAAGATGACCATATTATATAATGAAACCCTCAATATAAGAAGGAAATATATTAAATAAGCTCTTCAAGACCGACTGGAACTGGAGTCGAGGAGGCTCGAATGTCTCATCAATAATAACCCTCATGAGAAAGAAGATGGGATTTATCCATGTCTCTAAAAGAAGGAATCTTCACAAAAAGTATACGTGAAATTACATGGAAGTCGTAAGGCTTAGAAAATAGACACATCTCAGAACCTAGGTCCGCTCTCAACTAAATTTGTAATAGAACCCCTTGTGGAGAAATTGCTCATAGGGTTGACACATAAATAAAAGATGGCTACCCAATTGAAAGTGGAAATCCTAATTGGGGCTCACAAAAACCTAACAAAATAAACCCTCGGAGGGTTTGACCATCAAATACATAACCCATGACAAGAAACCAAAAGATAGGGTAAAAGCCTGGAAGTACGATCAAATGCCAAAACCCTCTCATGTAATTCATTTCTCTTGAAATATGTTTCTCTGCCAAGACATACATGTAGCATGGAATAAGTTAATAAGCAATTCTTACTGTTAACTAAATAAGTCAAAAGATTAGACTTCATTATGACATCAAAATGAAAACAAATACCTACAAATGGCGAGGAGGTTTCCACGAAAAACCCAACTCCCTAGATAGACATTGGTGGACTAGTGAGGGTATTATAAACTTAGAATGAGCAAAATCACGGTGAAATTAGTGTTGGGTCTGAGAGCTCACCCTCGGAAGAAGGTTGAGATGAACTAGACTATAAGTTCCCATCTCGGGCTGCCATTACCACCAAAAACCAAAACGGGTCGCCCAACTGCTACAACTATGAACATGGGATGGGAGGTGGTGGAAAGAATTTGTAAAAGACTCAGAATAGGTGAAAAATACTACCTAAAGAGAAAGGAGGGGTCGGGTCATCAAGTCTTGCTCCATGGAGAGTTGCTACAAATGTGCCAAATTCTGTGCAGACTGAGAGGGGTTAGTTACAATTGTAATAGATTCCAACCCAATCGACGGTCCAAACAAAACCCTAAAACTCCAGATTACGAGATGGTTGCGAGGTGTAATTATGTATCCACCCTTGGAAATCAAACAATGAAGTCTTGAATGGTTTAAGGTGGGATACAACTAGATAGGAGTTGAACCTTAGTCGAGTAAATATGTTAATAGATTTGTGAAATTTATAATTAAAAGCATATAACAACTAAAGTGTGGTATACCCTTTAATATCCTCTAACTAGACTTTGTTATAACCATGAGGGGTATTCATTAAACATACTACAAAGTTAATGGTGAGAGGGATCACACCCCTAACCTTTGATGTCGAAATTTAAACAAGATCCAGCTATGTTATAATATTTTTTGAGGAAGTAACGTTTTAATTGATGAAAAATAACTATGGTAATTTTTTTTATTTTTACTAAGAGTGGTTGTGTCAAGTGGTTTCAGAGCCAAGTTTCAACATTGTGGCCAGTTTGTGCAACTAAGGAGTAACCAATATGTTAATGTTGCACATAGTAGAAACAAGATACAGAGAAGGATTGTACCACTTACAAGACCAATTGCACCCTATGTCGAAGCTAATCCAAATATGTGGCTTCATTTAGGAGAGGAATCTCGTAATGCTAATGCAATGTTGCTAGAAACAATTCAATAGTTGCGAGATAAAATGACCAACTTAAGGGCTGATAATGAAATACTGAGGCAAGAACAAGAGAGAATATTGAAGAGTCTGTTAGATAGAGAGAATCAGTAAGATCCAAATTTGAATCCCAACAATGGAAATAGGACCAAAGCATTTTGACAGAGGGAAGATAATGTATAATTTGAAGGATGGTGAAATGATGATGAGGGGAGGTCTTACAATGTTACCAGTGAAAAAGAAACTAAAAGGTAGAAAGTTGAACTTCAAGGGGAATTCAAGAAGATAAATACCCTAACATTTGATGGTGAGGATGGGGAGGTAGTTGAAGCCTTACCTATTAACATGCATAAGTACTTTCAAATCTATGAGTATGATAATAATTTAAAAGCCAAATTTGTTATTTCCCAATTACAAGGTAAGGCCACCCTGTGGTTGAAGGAAATCAAGACTGTTCGTGGAATCGAGGAAAAAGAAGTAACCTACAGTGACGTACAAAAACATTTTTAAGGATAAATATTTAACATAACGGTTCTATGACAAAAAAGTGAAGGAGTTTCATGATTTACGATTAGGATAGTTGACAATGGATGATTTTGTAACCAAGTTTACATCTTTACTAAGATATTTTCCATACATTCGTGAAGAGAAAGAGAAGGTGCATTGTTTCATCAGTAGTTTACCTATTTTTATAAAGGAGAAGCTAGAATTTGGTAATCTGAAGATGATGGATGAATCCATTCAAAAATCTCAGATCTGCTATTAGCAAATGAAGAAAAAAGAGGAAAGTGGAAGTAGTGGGTTGAATAAAAAGGGAAAAAGGAGTTTCTCGAATAATAAGAATACAAAAGTTGTTGGTGTGAAAAATATGCATCGGAAGAAATAGACCAAACTTCTAAGGAAGAATAAAAAAAAAAATTGGGATACAAACTAAAACCAGAAAAGTTGAAGTGTCAAGTAAACCAGAATATAGTCAACAACAAAAACCTCCTTTGTAATACTAGGTATATGGGGAACCCCACTACTATAAAAATGATCCTCACCACATCATGATGAAGCAAACCACCAATATACAAGAAATTTCTACAGTTGAGGAGGTGGAAAGGAACATACTAAGAATCAATGCAACTTTGGATGATAATCATGCTGAATATCATCCCACAATGATAGAGTTTGAAGGTAAAGTAGCTAATCATTTTGTCCCTATTTTGATAGATCCAGGTGCAAGCCTGAGTTATGTCAGTATGAAAAATAGTGTAATTGTGTCATTTACAAATTGTTAAATTCAAAATCCCCTAGTTACTGCAACTGGTTACTGGATCTAAAATAAGAGTGACTTCTAAGGTAGAGAATCGCCCTATTGAAATAACATGACAACAAATTAGGGTAAGCTTAAACATGTCTCCCTAAGGATCCTACAGTGTGTTAATCAAAACGGATTGGTTAGAGAGACATTGGCCCCTGGTGAACTGCAAGGATAAGACCATTAGTTTCCTCACTGAAGAAGGTGTTAGGCAAGAAGTTTAGGGAGTTAAAAGAGCCATTAAATTACAATCTATTACCACTAACCAATTAAGTAAATTCATTCAAAAGGGTTTTTAAATATATGTTGTGAAAATTGGTTATACTAATTCTAAGGATAAGATAACTACCTTGGAAAACCTATCAGTTATTCAAGAATTTACTAATATATTTTCGGAGGAAATATCCAAGTTGCCACCTAAGCGGGAAATTGATTTTACCATAGAACTAGTTCGAGGAGAGACCCCGGTATCAATAAATCCTTACGTATGAGTATACTTGAGTTAAAAAAACTTAAAATGTGTCACCCTGGGGAGCCATTGTATTATTCATAAGAAAGAAATATGGTACTCTACGATTATGTATTGACTATCAGCATCTAAAAAAATTAACTATCAAAAATAAATACCTGCTGCCAATAATTGATGATCAATTTGATTAGGTTAGAGGTGCCAATTTATTTTTTAAAAATCGACCTATGATCAGGATATCATCAGATACAAATAAAGGAATAGGGCATTTGTGAGACAACATTCAAAACTCGTTATGACCAATATGAATTTGTTGTGTTTCCATTTGGGCTTACGAATTCTCTAGAAACATTATGAGTCCGAGGAACTGTAGTTTCCATCTTTACTTAGACAAATTCAATTTTATTTTTATTGATGATAGTCTGATTTACTCAAAAAACTTGGAGGAGCATAAGGAGTATTTGAGGATAGTGTTGAAAACTTTATGGGAAAACCATCTCTATGTTAAATATAGTAAATGTGATTTTTACAAGGATCAAATCCAATACTTGGGACATATCATTTCATCTGAAGGTATAATTGTAGATCCTGAGAAAATTAAAACCATCATGGAATGGTTTGTCCCTAAAAATGTTGCAGATATTTGGTCTTTTATGGGGTTAGTTGGATATTACCGTCATTTTAAAATAGGATTTTCTAGAATCGCTTACCCTATAACTTCTTTGTAGACACAAGGGAGAGCTTTCAAGTGGGGACAAGAATGTTAACACAATTTTGAGCGATTGAAACATTTATTAACTACAACCCCTGTGATGAAATTTGTATACCTAGAGAAGGATGTTATAGTTTACACAAATGCATATCAAGAAGGTGTTGGAGGAGTTTTGATGCAAGAAGGTAGACTAACAGATTACAAATCACGGAAATTGAAAGACCATGAACAACAATATTATGCTTATGACCTAGAAGCAACTACAGTAGTTCATACCCTAGAGGTATGGTGACTTTATTTGTTTGGGAAACGATTCCTTTTAATGACTAATCATACTAGTTCTGACTTTCTTTGAACAACCTAATTTAAATGCATGACAAACTAAGTGGAGCACTTTCCTAAATGAATTTGACTTTGACATAAGGCATCTCAAAGGGAAAGAAAATTGTGTGGCTGATGCATTGAGCATAAAACTTCATTGTGTGTATGATATTTCCTAGAGTCAAGTGGAAATAATTTTTTCTAAGTAGATCAAAGAAGCTTCCCAAAAAGACCTAGAATACAGATTCTTATGTCAGCATACCAAACATGAAAAAAATTATGGAAAACAATCCGAATATGGCATAAACAATTATAATTTATTGAATTTTAGGGAAAGGATATATGTTCCTAACCAAACCACTGTTAATTTTTTTTATGTTGGATGAGTTTCATAGAAGCCCGTATATTTCCCATCCAAGTTATCAAAAAATATTATTTGTAATAAAAAACAATTACTTTTGGCCTAGTATGAGGAAGGACAAGAAATGAATATTTGGCTAAATTCCTGGAGTGCCAACAAGTTAAGGTGGAACACGAACACCATGCTGGTCTACCCCATCCACTACCTATCCCTAAATGGAAATGGGACACAATTACTTTAGATTTTATAACAAGTCTGACTAGATCGAGAAAGAAAAATGATTCCATCATGGTAGTGGTGGATAAATTGAGCAAAACAACCGATTTTATACATATGAAATCTACATATAAAACTGTTGAAATTTTGAAATATATTTATGAAAGAAATATTTTGATTACATGGTATACCAAAGGTGGTGATTTCAGATAGGGATGTAAAATTCACTTCCACATTCTAGAAAGCCCTTTTACGAGTCTGGATACTCAGATTCAGTTTAGTACCACGTACCACCCATAAAATGATGGATAGACTAAGTGAGCGAATCAAGTACTTGAGGATATGCTAAGAATGTATGTAATGCAACAACCAACCAAGTGGGAGGAATACCTCCACTTAGTTGAATTCACATATAATAATAGCTACTATGAGTCATTGAAAATGAGTCCTTTTGAAGTATTGTATGGAAGGAGGTGTAGAACACCCACTAATTGGAAGAACCTTGAGGATAAGTTAATACTTGATCCAGATTATCTCAGCTACCAGAATTAGCCAAGATCTTTTACTTCTGTGATGTTAATAGAATTGCAAGTGAAAGAGTATGAAAAACCACATGTGCATACTTTTAAGAAGAGGAAACATAATGAAAACCATCAAATCAAAGAACAAAAACATATTGATAATAAAGTTCACCCAGTGTGGGTTATGTCTCCGGGCCCGGTGTCAAGAGTTCGGAGGTCGCTTCATTAAATTTTGCAAGATGATGATGAGTACATGGTATATTCCTTGTCATTACAAGGATAAACTACCTCAACTAGAGTGTCATGTCTCTCCACGAGACGTTCTCCTATAGGAACTCCCACTCACATGTTCCCTCCTTTAGCATGACAAGGTATCTAATTCTCACATGAAGTGGCACACAAGTATCCTCCAACAGAGTGGTAAACAACGTTCTCAACATCAAAAACATAATCTCAGCAAATCAAAAGGAAGACATGGCATCACTACATCATATACCTCCACTTTCAGGGATAGCCTGAAAATGCACAATTCTGTTGAAGAAATGGACTACATCATTGAATTCATGGCACAAAATCATGTCAAATGATTGTAAAATTGAACTATTTATGCCATTGTCAAAATTTGGACCCTTGAGAATCTCAAAGGTTCCCCAAGATTCCTTTATGTTGGTTGATTGGAATTTTTCTACGAAGATGACATATTTGACTTCACCACTATGCTCCTTATGAAAAAATGAGTAAAATTAGTATAAAGTCGACCTATTTTGAAAAAGTCAAAATTTGGCCCTTAGGGAATCTTTTAGATTCCTCATGATTCCACAAAGATTTCTTTGTGTAATTTGACTAAAATTCTACTACTCATATTAGAAAAATGTTCATGCCATCAGATTCCTGGTGAAATTATGGTTCATTTGAGTGTAAAGTTGGCATGATTCTGTCACTGTGAAAATTTGGCATCAAGAGAATCTTTAGATTCCTCATGATTTCACAAAGACTCCTCTATGTAAATTGACTGAATATTTGCTACTCAGATGACAAGTCTGATTACACCATCACATTTCCTATGGAAAACTGAGAAGAATAACTATAAAATTGACATAGTTCTGGCTCTATGAAAAATTAGCCTCCAAGGGAATCTAAAGATTCCTCACCTACATAAGAGAATATTATTCTCGAACTCTGTGCCAGGCATGGCCTTGCCCCTGCATTGGATTCCACACTCACTCCTCTCCTCCTATGAATGTCATATTTGTGGTTTAATATAAAGTTGTTGACAGAAATACCAAGGTGTGACCCATTGGGCTGTTGGCTAGGCAACTGAGTTTGGAGGGAGCAGGTCTGAGCTCCAACCCCGTGGCCTCCCCGAAATAGATGGTGGTTAAATTTTATGGGCATGCATATTATTTTTGGTGTAATGTTATGGGCGAGGGTTACGATGTATGGGGCTTCTACCGGCCCACCAATCGGTGCAGGTTAAACACCCGTTGACCCCGCTTTATACGTGACCGTTATATATGGTAGTTGTGGGCTAGCAGGGTTTGACCACCCGCCAACCATATTTGTTTATATATATATATATATATATCTATATATATATATATATATATATATATATATATATATATATATATATATATATATATATATATATATATGCGGTGGGGTGGCGGGGGTGTTTCCCCGCCACCCCCTTTTCTAAATATGTTTTTGTTTTTATTGAAACAACTTTTCAAAAACCATTCAACCAATTTTTAAGGTTTACCAGCCAAATTAAAGAGGTGATAAATTTTCTCATTCCAGTTGTTTGCCCTACAGCAGAGTGCGTAGGGCGGAGTTGGGATTGTAATGGAACAAAATTTTAATAATAGCTAAGTTGATTTGGAACTATTGAGCATATGTTTGTAGATTTGTATGTTTATGCTTCTGTTATATGTTTATGCATCTCCTTATAGTTTATGATTACGTGCACTAGTTATGAATATTGAAAGATTAATAAGAATACTGGGCCCACAAAATCAAGTTAAGATCTATAATAATAACGCAGTAAGGATAAAGGATCTAGACTGCGCCTCTTCGGGCTCTTTACAGAGCTACCTAAAGGTCAAACAGCTACGCGGAGCAGTGTAAGCGTGCAGGGTTGGTTCACAAACTTCCCTGACTTCATCAAGACATCCCTAGGGTGCAGAAACCTGGTTCCAACACCCTCCCATACTACCTCAGGTGAGACCTCAGTCTGTGCTCTGCGGACTGTTGCTAAAAGGGCTGGTAGTTTCAGGATTTGTTTGGCTAAAACACTTTTAAACTTGGGTCAGGCCCCAACAAGCCTATATATACATATATACATATACATACACATACACATATGCATACGCATACGCATATGCATACGTATACGCATACGCATACGCATACACATACACATACACATACACATACACACACACACACACACACACACACACATATATATATATATATATATATAGACAGAGAGAGAGAGAGAGAGAGAGAGAGAGAGAGAGAGAGATAATACACGACTATGAAAATCAGCTTGTTGGCGTAGTTGTGTAGGAATCAACTTGAAAACTAGCTTGCTGGCAGACAGGTTTCTTTTTAATAAAATTGGATGTCACTTGAAATTGAATGCATCGCTAACTTGTTCTTAGAAGAAGAAAGTTTCTATGGAACTTTTGGTGGTAGCAAAAAAAAAAAAAGACTAATTCCTTATTAAAGTTCAAAGAAAGAAGCACAATCACACTTTATGCAAGTGACATGAAAAATCGTGCTGAACTTAATTGGTTTACATAGGTCACAACATTATTGGACAAAGAAATTAACCATCTAAGTTGAATACTATGTCTTTCTTCCTTTCCCTTTTTTTAAAATTTCCTCTGATTTCGTCTTTATTCCCATTTCTATTTTGTCCCTCTTTTATCACTAATTTTTTTTTACCCTTGTCCCTTTTCCCTATCTCCCTCTCGGTCAGATGACCTTATTCTGAATGTCCCTAATGATTTCCCTTCCCTTTTTTTTGAAATACCCCCATCCCATTTCTTTTATCCCTGTTATTTTTCAGGTTTTGGAATTTTAGAAATCTTGTCTATTCTAGGACCAGAGAATAGTAACACCTAATCCTAGTGATTTATGTTCCCTAACTCTGCAAATTCTTAAACAATCTAGATAGATTTTTCAAATGCAAACTGATTGGTCATTATGGTACAAGAATCCTTTTTTTAATAAGTGCAAGTGCAGGAATTATTTTATGCACAGTGTGGGAATGTTTTATAGCATAGTGCAGGAACAATTTTTATAAGCACAGTGCAAGAATTATTTTTATACACAGTGCGGGAATTTTTTTCAAAAGTACAGGAATCTCTTTAATTTTAGCATGGATTAATTTTTTCTTATATTTCAAGATTTTCCTTTTTAATATTACAAAGATGGGTCATTTTTTTGTCTTTGAGAAAAAATTATGGAATGATGATCTCGTCCTAAGTACAAGTACCTAAACCTTCATCTATAGAATGTCCATTATTGTTAAGAATTTTTTAAGGGTTACAAATGGTTAGCATACTAATAATGTAAATTATAAGTCATCCTTTATTGTTATAGCAACATCCAACCATAGAATATCATTATTAAGGTCGAAATGCATGAATAGAGGATTGACTGCTATCCTTGTCATTATGTCTTAACGTCATCACTAACCGAATTCCTTTTCCATCATGTGAAAATTCACCACTATCTAAACATCTAAATCTTTATGCCTTGGGATCATTACCTGTCTGGCTGTTATCTATCAAATACTGACACTAATCAATTGATTTTATGCGTGATTTGGAAGCCATGTTGAATTCTAACTGAACCTCATACCTTATGCATCGTAGCTACTATCTTGAATTAAGCATGAGGTGTCAATGTAGGAAATAGGACGAGGGAGGAGCTCATATCTTAATGAATGCACAGTAAAGGAATTGTGTGAGCCTTGAAGTGAAATCATTCCTACACTATCCAAATTTAACTGTGGTTTTATGTCGATCTGTGAATACAAGTGTAGAGGAATTTGAATTGTGAGAATTCTTATATTGCAGGTTGAATTGGCATCGTAGGCACATGGCAGAAGTGAGAATCAAACCATTCTATGTCAAAGAGGTTGAATGAATGATAGAGTATGAGGCAAGCCTTCCCATCTTGTAGGAAGCGAGATGTCGTCCATTCCTGCACAGGTTTAATGGCTATGACTCAAGTGTTTCCAATGATTTTGCACACATTTTTAATGGGAAGAGGGTGGCAATAGGTTCACTGAGGTTCGAATTAACATATAAATTCATTTCTAAATCCACCAAGCTACCTGTCACAGGGGAACAATGGTTTAAGAAAGGTGAGGTAATGAAAGGTTTCTGGTTCATGGTTTGGACAAATAAGGGATGCACAGTTGACCAGAACAAAGGGGCGGTGAGGAATGAGATGATAGAGAAATGGAAACATTTGTTATACATCTTGCAGAAATTCCTTACTTGCGAAGGTAGATACTCTATGACCTACCTGTATCACATCTGCCTTTTGATGCACTTTGAATTTGGAAAATTAATCAATTTTCCATATTTTCTATTAATGAGCCTAGCCAAGATGTCTAAGAGTGTTCAGAAATCTTCAGAAAACTAGGTAGGCTACAAATTGTGTCATTATGGGTTGATAAATTTTTTAATCAGTGAGGAATTAAAGAATTAGGGCTCTACATGGGATAAATTTCTCAAATTATATCAGAATGGAGACATCAGGAGTGTGATCGATATAAAGAATAAGTAGGGATATAAGCATAGGAAGGTTAAACAATCCAAGGGTATTCAACTTCGGATTGAGGAATCAAAGCTAGTACGAAAGTACAAAAAATTTAAAGAGCTTGGAATTACCTAGCCTAAGGAAAAGGAACAACAAAAGGAAAATAGCTCAAGCATTAAGAAAGGCATGACTCCTGAAGTTGTGGTGTGAAAACCACCTCGAAGAATGATAATAGCATTGCTGAAAAATAACATTACAAGACAGCAGGGCCTCCTGGTTCTCCTGAGTAGAAGTTATTCTATACTCTGAGTCAGATGACGCTTCTATGGGAGAACCCACACTAGAGATCCCTGAAGGAAATAATGGAATGACTAGTGACAGAGTTTTCAATGTGTAGGAAGAAACACGAGCTTGATGAAGAAAATATATCTTTTAGCAGGGGTGGCGTTGGTTACCCCTGATACCCGTCAGGAGCAATGACGAGAGGAATATGAGGATGATGTTCCTCTGATATCTATGATGGATAAATTCAAAAGGTCGAAAGTGACTCCTAGAGAAACTCAACAACAAAAGGAATAAGAGAAGGAGGATTTTATCCTTCTTGCAATTGTAATGAAAAAGAGGAAGAATTATGAAGGAGATCATGAGAAAAAGGAGGAAAAATTGAAGGAGTCTACCCCTAATATACCTAGTTAGGAAAATACAGATGAAAATCAAGAGCTGAAACAACATATTCAAGAGTTGTAGGTTTTGAATAGATGCATTAAAACTCAAATTTCAATATTGACAATTACGAATGAAGAATTGGTTGCATAGGATGAAAGTTTAAGAAATGGAGGATTGAAGTGGCTTACATTGTAACTTGTGCAAGAAGATTCAAAAATCAAGTTAAAAAGATCCAGTTTGAGGGTTTGAGAATTAATACTCAAATTCAGAAGCAAGGAGGCAAGATCTTAAATTTTTGTTTTTTGCAGAGGTTGATAAAAAGGTTGTGAAAGGACATACAATAAGATGAGGTTGGGGGAATTTTAGTCCTTATAAATGTTCCAATTTTCACTTTAAAACCCTTACCTTAACCTCTATTTTACAAGCCAAATAATCCTCCATGCATATATTTTTTTACCTTTTCTATGTTTCTTTAGGATAATAGATAAAATGTTGCTTATTTATATTAGAAGTGTTAATTAGATTGATATTTTAATGAAAATTTGACCTTGGTATTACCTAAAATAACCTCTTGTAGTAGTTGTCACTAATCCTAAATTGAAGGTTGTGGTACATGGAGATATCTCGAGATTCCTACACTAATCTCGGTTCATGCACTAAAGGAGGGAGACCATTGATTTCGAGAAGTTGATTGAGGATTTGGTGATCTGTCAAGGAAGAACCACATTATCTTGCCCCTGGTCTTCAACACGGTTTTGTCTATTGGCCTCCTGCAAGTGGTTTGAGAAAAACAAAAGAGTGCAAGGGTTTCTATTGTTAGAAGTCAGTTGATATATTGTTGTAACTAGTTTGACATGGCCGAGAGCCTATATGATATAGATATATATATATATATATATATATATATATATATATATATATATATATATATATATATATATATATATATATATATATATATATATATATATATATATATATATATATATATGTAGTTGCAGGAATGGATAGGTTAGTGATATTATGGACAAGTAATAGTGTTGATGTTTTGAAAGCTTGTATCGCCAAGGCCTCCTTTGGAGTTGGATCTATCATTTTATTGAATATACTAGGAAGATAATTTTTATTCATTAAATAAGCTTAATGTCAGGCTCATAAAACAAAATTGTTCTTCCATGGCTAGGGCCCAACTAACCGAACTCATTTTCCCTCAAATTGTTTCATTGTTTGGTGTGTTATACATTGAAGTTAGTGTGAATTATTGTTATTTTGATTGCTAGTGTTGGGTGCGTGTGTAAAACAAGGGACCTTGTGTATTTATTTTTGAAGAGGGGAAAATAGATCAGATGTGAAGATTGTTTCCTTCCTAAAGAATTATTTCTTAAATAGGGTGTTTAGAGCTTCTATATGTTTCTTGTGGTGATCCACACTTGGACTTGAACTTATTTTTGAAGTTATTTCTTTAACCAAGGTGTGAACCCTAGATTTCATATTCACAACAGTTATTTTTGTTTGATAACAAGTTGGGACTTGGAGATTGGGCTGTGACGAAGAAGATTTATTTTGAATTAAAAATTTTGTTTCACAACTGAACATACAAGTTTAAGTTTGATTGATTTATATCGAGTATTATTTCTGGTGTATGATCGATGGTTGTGGGATTGTATTAAAAACCCTAATGACTTCGACCTTTGTATAAAATCATATGTGGATGAAGGGTTATTTTTTTTTATTAAAATGTTATGATTCAAACAATACACAGTGATATTGGTTTCATGAAACCCAGAACAAACAACTCAGATGCCTTGAGGTCTTTAGTGTAGGAACAAAGTTTCTTCTATTAATAAGCTATCAGTCTAAGTCTGAGATAATCTATAGTGAAATTTATCATAAGTTTTGATTTGTTTTGAAAGAGGGTTTCAATTAAAACTAGAGCAGTGAGTGACTGAATTTGGTCAATATTTCTTTATGTTGCAAGCACAAGTGTGAGACATCTTTCTTTCTTTTTGTTTCATTGTTTAATAAAATTTATTTATTGTAATTTAACGTTTGATTTTTATTTATCATACAGTGTGTGTTGAATCTGAGAATGCAACTTTAGCTTGAGCATAGTTTCTATTTTAACACTAGAACATTAAGTGTGTCACATAATGTAGGAAAGATTTGTTTGGAAGTGCGAGAACAGATTTTGTTTTAAGTACATGAATAAGGTATTTTAATTGATTGCTTGGTACATGAATGGTGTATTTATTTGATTAATTGTGATATCAAAGTCTTGAATTCTTTTCCTTTTGGGTGAAATGTTTTTATGAAGACTATCTCATTATTTTTGTGTGGAGATCCAATTTCCAGAGGTGGTTTTGGTGTTACTATACGAATAGTGCAGGAGTAGAAGACAAGAATTTCATTTGAAGCCTATTTGAACTTGACTGATTTCATTGTTTGGGATTGAGGTAGAATTTATAGAATTTTTCCAGAACCTTTGGCATAAATTGTGTTATGCCTTAAAGTCTACAAGGCCCTAGTTTGATAAGAAAATGTGGTGAATTGAATTTACAATTCCACCAACCAACATTGTTGTTCATTTATTACTTCCTCACTCTCTTGTTCAATCATTGAGTTTGAAAAATATCCAATAACCTCCATGAAAAAATTGATTTGTTCCTCATCTTCAAACACCTGCCAATACTTGACATTGTGTAGTATTGAAGGTTTGAACCTTACCTCAACTTTGTATCTGAGCAAGGGGTTTTTAGGAGGCTTGAAGTTACTAGCATCTACAACCAAGGAATTAGCCATCCGATTTCTATCTCTCAGAAAAAATTGGATATTAAAGGCTAAGAGAAAAAATTCAATCAAATCCCATACCTCATTTCAATAAGCCTTGAATATTATATGTTTAGTTTTACATTGATTTCTCACTTGCTTCAACACCATCTCTGAATATCCAAACACTACCAAGCACCCAATGTTGAGATTTATAGCAACTTGGATCCCTAAAAACAAAGCTTCATATTCAACAACATTATCAGTGGCTTCAAATTCTAGCTTGAAAGAAAGAGGAATCAGTCTGCCTCCTGGAGACACCAACAACACACCTGCCCCATTTCGTTTCCTAGAATAAGCACCATCAAAGTATAAATTCCATACTTTATTAATCTCTAATGATTATTTATTTAGCTAGATGGAACATTCCACTTGTGTTTCATCCATGATTTGATCATTTTCCTCTAATGGAAACAAGATAAATCATTCTCTTTAGATACACTAGAGCATTATTTGAACAACCATCCCTTGTAATTGTCTTAACAAATCTTGAATATCTATATAGTCGACGTTCCTCTCCACCAAACATAGAAATGGTGAAATATGTGAAATCCAGTTTGATAGATCCCCCCATTTTTTATCCCCGTGACCTCGAGAAAAGCATATCAAACCTTGTAGGGATGTCAGCAACTACAATATCAATTACAACATTTTTTATAAGAATCTGAACCAAACTGACCACCAGGTCTTTAATTATCCTCGGGCATTTTAATCTCTTATAATCAAAGGAGTACATCTATTTATATGGTTTTGTTATTTTTAGCCCCAATTGCTCCATGACAGACAAGGGAATCATATTATGAGAAGCTTCTAAGTCGAGCATAGAGTTATACAGTAGGAACTAATGGATTACCATGGAAACATAGAAAGGGGTAGTGGAAGAGTCTTTCTCCTCAACATGGGGTTCAAATACAACCATGGGTCTTTCTTCTTGGAGGTTGATCCAAATCGGATCCATAAATGACTGTCATAGAACCATGACTGTATCGGGACGAAACAAATCCTTGAAGAATCCAAAACAGCAATCGGAAACACCTTGAAGCAGTGGCCATGGTAGCCGGCGTGGAATGACAAGGACCTCGGTCAAAGCATGCTAACTGAGGCCCATGGAGACTGCGCAGGAGGTTGACGTAGCCCCTTGGAGCCCTGGAACAGCAAAAGGAGCTGATTTTCGATGTGCGCATCGTTGGGCCAACAGGGCCAAAATGGAGGGGTCTTAAGCCCATGGTCATGTTGGGAGCCGAAGAACTGTGAGCAAAGAAACAAAAAGTGCCAACATATGAAGGTGCGACCCACAACCTGGAAACCGACAGTATTGATTGGGGTGCCCTTGAAGAGTAAGAGGTTTTGGAGGAGAGCAGAGCATTCCCACTCAGCGATCGACGCGTGGCAATGGAGGTGAGAGAAAAACCGTCGTGATCGCGCATTATCAGTCGAGCATGTCAACTGTGATCGACGTGTGTATGACGTTGGATCTAGAGGAGCCCAGATCGGACGCCTGAGATTGCGGCCGATAGACAGAAGCGGAATCGACAGGGAATTAAGCCGTGATTTAAGGGGATTTGGAATCCGTTGACTACCACAATGGAGAAAGGATGTATCCATGACATAACCGAAGAAACGAATCGATGAATAGGCTAGCGTTGTTCCAATGGAGACACGTGGATACTTCCTGAGCGTTCATGTTGATGCTGAACAGGGAACTCCCAGCACACAGGCGGAAGGAGAATTGATGCAGGCAGGAGAGGAACGGAACAGGCATGGTGATCGAATGGCTAAAGCCATGAACAGAGACAGTCAAATGAGGAGATTCAAAGAGAGAGAAGAGTCCAAGCGACCAAGAGAGACAGTGAACAGTGAACCCTGAGAGGAGGACTGAGCACAGAGAGTAATAAAGCCAAGCAGAGGAGACAGAGGGCCAAGCTGACCGCAAGCAGCATCGAGCACCAGAGAGCTTGAAGAATCAAGCCTTCCCATAGAGGAATCTATACGGATTGAGCATCATAGTTGGCTTTTTCCACTGTAGACCAAGGGTCACAGAGCTGGTAGGAAGAACAAGATTCTTTGTACTCTAAGTGGCTTGGGGAATCCAAGAACCACCTTGCTAAGCAAAATCCGCTTCAGGAGAACTCACATTGAGTCCCTGTATTGTAATTTCTCTACTGTAAGACACAATAAAACAAGGCCACCACTGAAGCTCGACTGGAGACGTAGCCCTGGAGAATAGGGTGAAATCCTTATTAAAAATTGCTTGTGTCTTTGTGTGCTTACTATATTTCTCTGCTATTTTTCTATTTATTTTCTGTGTATTGGCAATCTGATCAATTCGTTGCTTCAATAACACAGAACACACACACCAGCACATGGGTCTGTAATACCTTTGTTTAATAAATCTTCAACTGAGGTCACTCATAGGGTCATTATCAGATCAAGTGGTATCAGAGCTCTAGGCTGTAAGGTTAGATAAGCTTGTGTTGGTTTAGTTGTGAATGCTCGCTAGATCAAAGCTCAAATTAGGAGAAGGAGAGTTGGTGGAAACTAATCCTGAAATTGGGAGAGTCTATTCTCAGAAGACAATGTCAGAAGAAGGTTCTATAGGGCCAGACCCTCAATTTATAGAAAATTTCCTAGTTATAAATTCTATGGTAGAAGAAATGTATAGGGACTTTAGAAAGCATAAGGGTGAAGATTCATCAGGCTCTAAGCAAGATAAAGAAGAAGATGAATTTCATTCCCATGACCACTCCAAAGGAAAGGGGAAAGAGGAAAGCTTCCTTACACCTCCTATTAGCCCTGTGCATAATAAGAAGGCATATTTGATTAAGTTAGATGTTAAATTTGATTTACCTATATATGATGGAGAGCTAAATGCTGAAAATTTGGACAATTGGATTAGACAAATTGATGTGTATTGCAGAGTACAAAATATAGACTCAGACAAGAGTAAGATTTAGCTGGCAAGCCTATGCCTAGGGGGCATTGCCTTGGTTTGGTGGGAAGGCAGAACCCAAGTTGATATGAGGAAGCATGGCAAGACCATCCCTGTCTAGAGTGAATTTGTTACTATAATCAAAAAGCAGTTCTATCCATTGGCCTACATGCAACAAGCCATGATGAGTTGGCAAACTCTCCAGTAGTTGAAAGGGAAAAGTGTGCAAGGGTATACTTAAGAGTTCAGAAAGACAGCATTGATGTTTCATATTTCATTAGACTAACCAGAAACTCTTTTGAAGTACATTGGTGGTCTACACAGCTACATGAGGCATACCATCCTCATGTTTAATCCCACTAGTATAGATGAGGTATCTATACAAGCTACTCATATAGAAGCTAGAGGAAAGAATGGAAATCCAGAAGTTGGCAGACCATCCCGAACCACTATGAGCAAGAGAAAGGAGAAAATAAAGCATAAGTGGAAAGCAAGGAAGGCTAACACTACACAGAAAGGTAAAGCTTCATGCACTCACTGTAAAAAGGAGGGGCATGATGATAAGCACTGTTGGATTCTGCATCCAGAGATGAGACCTAAGAAGTTCGAGGGCAAGAAGAAGAAGGTTGCTGCAACTATTTAGAAAGATTTGGGGTCAGACTCGGGAGATGAAACAATCATTGAAGCCATAGGCATAAAAGGTAAGAATTATGAAGCACCTACTAGTAATTCTGCTCAATCTATTATTGATGAAGAATATGAGAGAAAAAGACATGAGCTTTTCCATATTTGAGTTGTTTCCAAAAATCAAAAGATTGATACTTTGTTTGATAGTGGCTCACAAGTAAATCTGATTTCTAAAGCAACTGTAAAGAAATTGGGATTAGCAACTACACCTCATAAGAAGCCATACCCATTAGGATGGTTGAATGATAAAGCACAACTACAAGTGGCTAGACAGTGCAAACTCAAGTTTTCTTTTGGGTCAACATTTGTAGATGAGGTTGAGTTAGATATAATTCCTTTGGATATATGTGGAATTGTTTTAGGAAGTCCTTACATGTACGATAGAAAGGTTATTTCTATAGAGTCGAGAACAAGTATCTACTTGTTAAAGATGGAATCGAATACTTTGTAAGAGCTCATAAGCTCAAGAATAATTATACTCTCATAAACTCGGGATGGATGAAAAGAATGATAAATTCATGCAAACAGTTCTTACTAATGGTTGTAAAGGAAAAGAAAACTGATAAAACCAATGTATTTGAGGGCTGTAATTCTGATCAGCAAGCTGATATAGAAAAGATTGTTTTAGAGTATGATGTCTTGTTTCAAGAACCTCAAGGTCTACCACCCATAAAGGGAATAGTACATGATATTATTTTGCAGCAAGATGTTCCTTTTCCTAACATTGGGATGTACAGGTTATTTGCTTTAGAGAATGCTGAAATAAAGAAGTAGGTGCAAGATTTGCTCGAGAAAGGATTCATCAGGCCTAGCACATCACCATGTGGTTCACCAATCGTTTTGGTGAGAAAGAAAGATGGCTCGTGCAGAATGTGCATTGATTATCGAGCACTGAATAAAATAATGATAAAAAATCGTTATCCCCTTCCTTGCATAGATGACCTTTTAGATCAACTGAAGGAATTTTTTATTTCCCCAAGTTGGATTTGCACAGTGGATACCATCAGGTTAGAGTTGCAGAGCAAGATGCATGGAAGACTGCTTTCAAAACAAAGCAGGGATTGTATGAATGGTTAATTATGCCTTTTGGCTAGACAAATGCCCCTGCTACTTCATGAGATTAATGAATGATGTACTCAGACCTTTTCTTGATGATTTTGTTATTGTGTATCTGGATGACATTTTGATTTTTAGTAAAACGTGGGAAGAACATTTAAAACATGTTAAGCAGACATTAGATGTTTTGAAAAGAGAAAAACTCTATGTTAAACTTTCCAAATGTGAATTTGGCAAAACGTCTCTAAATTGTTTGTGTCATATAGTAGGGGGAGGTGAATTGAAAATAGATCCCTTTAAAGTGGCAGTCATTGTAAACTGGCCTAAACCCAAGTCTGCTACAGAAGTGAGAAGCTTCTTAGGAGCAGCACAGTATTGGAGGAAGTTCATTTCAAATTTTTCCTCAATTACAGCTCCCTTACATGCTTTGACAGGATTGAACAAGGTGTTTTAGTGGGGAGGCAAACAGCAGAAAGCCTTCGATACCTTGAAATAAAAAATTAGTACAGAACTTGTAGTAGCACTGCCAGATCTACAAAGACCATTTGAGATCCAAACTGATGCCAATGACTATGCCATGGGAGCAGTGTTGACACAGCATGATAAACCCATATGTTATCATTCTGAGACTTTTAATCCTACAGTAGTCAACTATCCTATATATGATAAGGAATTGTATGCATTAGTTCAGAGTGTGAAAAAGTGGAAACATTACTTAATGGGCAAAGAAACAGTAATACATATTGATCATCAGCCACTTCAATGTCTACACTCCCAAACTAAGTTGCAACAATCAAGACATTACAGATGGATGTGTTTTCTACAACAGTTTCATTTAGTCATCAGATATAAAAAAGGAATACATAACAAGGTTGTAGACATGTTATCTAGACCCATTATAAATGCATCTACCATACTTAAGCATAATTTTGTGCTACATGAAGCTACATAGAATATTATGCTCAGGACATGGACTTTAAAGATGTATATGCAACTTTGAGTCAAGGCGAAAGAGTAGAAGAATTGGACTATCATGTGAAGGACCGACTCTTATATCACTGTGGGAAGCTCTGCATTCCACAAACTGAGAGAGCAAAGATAATTAGGGAAGCACAAACTTCTCTGACATTAGGTCACTTTGGGGTAAGTAAAACAGTTGCACAGCTGCAAATGTTCTACTATTGGCCAAGAATGAGTGAGATAGTTTCTCGATATGTAAAGGGATGTGCTATGTGTGCAAAAAGCAAGCCCAACAACAAAAAACTAGGATTATACACTCCCTTCCCAGTTCCTTCTCACCCTTGGGAAAGCATTTCCATGGATTTTGTGGGAGGACTAGCTAAATCTAGTAAAGGTCATGATTATCTATATGTTGTTGTGGATAGGTTCAGCAAAATGTATATTTTGATACCCTGTAGTAAACAGATTACAGCTAAACAAACTGCAAAGTTATTCTTTGAACATGCATTGGTTCATTTTGGATTACCCACTTCTATTATATCCCATCGAGACACTCGATTTGTGGGAAAGTTTTGGTCCAATCTGTGGGAACTAATGGACACCAAATTAAAGAAAAGCACAGGTTTTCATCCACAAACAGATGGCCAGACAGAAGTAGTTAACAGGACAATGATCCAATTACTGAGAGGATATTGCAGCAAACACCCTAAGCTTTGGGATGAACACTTGTGTTATGTGCAGCATGCTTACAATAGAGCCAAACACTCTTCTACCCAGAGATCTCCTTTTGAGACCTGCTTTGGTTTCATACCAAGGTCTCCCTTGGATTTTGTCTTTGGTAAAGATACCATGGTTGATAGACACAGTGATGTGGACAGAGCAACTAGGTTCATTGAATAGATCTAGGAGATCCACCAGGCAACACAGGAATAGCTGGAAAAGAGCCAGGCCAAGTACAAGGCTAGGCATGATAAGCATCGGATGGAGCATAGTTTTCAAGTTGGAGACCAAGTCTGGCTATATATCAGCAAGGACAGGATGCAAGGTGAAGGTAAGAAGCTAAAACCTATCAGGTATGGACCCTTCAGAATACTTGAGAAGATTGGTGAAAATGCTTTTCACCTTGATCTGCCACCTTACATGCACATCTACTCAGTCGTGAATGTAGTTTGCTTGAGGTTGTTTGAACCTTCAATGATTGAGGACCCTGAACAACAGAGTTAATTGCCTTCTGTTGATGACTTGCTACCTGAATATCTTAATGAGCTGCAGGAAGACATAGTGTTGGACAGGAAGGTAAGGATGATGTGCAGTGGACATGTGGAATACCTCAGGATTAGGCTTAAAGGTTTGAAGCCGAGCAGTGCGAAGTGGATTGAGATTGGACAAGTGAGACAAGAGTTTCCTCACTTAGCCGATGCTTGAAGAAAACCAACTTTTGGTGGTCCAAAAGCTTTTCAGTAGGGAGGCCGTGATCCAAATCGGATCCATAAATGACTGTCATAGAACCATGACTGCATCGGGATGAAACAAATCCTTGAAGAATCAAAAACAGCAATTGGAAACACGCTGAACCAGTGGCCATGGCAGCTGGCATGGAACGATGAGGACCTCGATCAAAGCTCGCTGACCGAGGCCCATGGAGACTGCGCAGCAGGTCGATGTAGCCCCTGGGAGCCCCGAAATGGGAAAAGGAGCTAATTTTCGATGCGCGATTAGTACCTAGTGCTAATCGCACATTGCTGGGAGAATAGGGCCGAAATGCAAGGGTCTTAAGCCCTTGGTCACGTTGCGAGCCAGAGAACCACGGGAAGAGAAACAAAAAGTGCCAACGTACGAAGGTGCGACCCATGACCTAGAAACCGGCGGTATTGATTTGGGCGCCCTTGAACGATAAGAGGTTTTGGAGAAGAAAACCAACTTTTGGTGGTCCAAAAGCTTTTCAGTAGGGAGGCCGTGATCCAAATCGGATCCATAAATGACTGTCATAGAACCATGACTGTATCAGGATGAAACAAATCCTTGAGGAATCAAAAACAGCATTATAAGTCATCCTTTATTGTTATAGCAACATTCAACCATAGAATATCATTATTAAGGACGAAATGCATCAATAGAGGATTGACTACTATCCTTGTCATTATGTCTTAACGTCATCACTAACCGAATTCCTTTTCCATCATGTGAAAATTCACCACTCTCTAAACATCTAAATCTTTATGCCTTAGGATCATTACCTGTCTAGCCGTTATCTATCAAATACTGACACTAATCATTGATTTTATGCGTGATTTGCAAGCCATGCTGAATTCTAACTAAACCTCATACCTTATGCGTCGTAGCTACTATCTTGAATTAAGCATGAGGTGTCAGTGTAGGAAATAAGATGAGGGAGGAGCTCATATCTTAATGAATGCACAGTAAAGGAATTGTGTGAGCCTTGAAGTGAAATCATTCCTACACTATCCAAATTTAACTGTGGTTTTATGTCGATCTGTGAATACAAGTGTAAAGGAATTTGAATTGTGAAAATTGTTAGATTGCAGGTTGAATTGGCATCGTAGGCACATGGCACCAGTGAGAATCAAACCATTCTATGTCAAAGAGGTTGAAGGAATGATAGAGTATGAGGCAAGCCTTCCCATCTTGTAGGAAGCAAGATGGCTTCCCTTCCTGCATAAGTTCAATGGCTATGACTCAAGTGTTTCCAAGGATTTTGCACAGACTTTTAATGGGAAGAGGGTGGCTATAGGTTCACTGAGGTTTGAATTAACATATAAATTCATTTCTCAATCCACCAAGCTACCTGTCACACGGGAACAATGGTTTAAGAAAGGTGAGGTAACGAAAGGTTTCTGGTTCATGGTTTTGACAAAGAAGGGATGCACAGTTGACTGGAAGAAAGGGGCGGTGAGGAATGAGATGATAGAGAAATGGAAACATTTGTTATACATCTTGCAGAAATTCCTGACTTGCGAAGGTAGATACTCTATGACCTACCTATATCACATTTGCCTCTTGATGCACTTTGAATCTGGAAAATTAATCAATTTTCCATATTTTCTATTAATGAGCCTAGCCAAGATGTCTAGGAGTGTTCAGAAAGCTTCAGAAAACTAGGTAGGCTACAAATTGTGTCATTATGGGTTGATAAATATTTTAATCAGTGAGGAATTAAAGAATTAGGGTTCTACCTGGGAGAAATTTCTCAAATTATATCAGAATGGAGACATCAGGAGTGTGATCGATATAAAGAATAAGTAGGGATATAAGAATAGGAAGGTTAAACAATCCAAGGGTATTCAACTTCGGAATGAGGAATCAAAACTAGTAAGAAAGTACAAAAAATTTAAAGAGCTTGGAATTACCTAGCCTGAGGAAAAGAAACAAGAAAAGGAAAATAGCTCAAGCATTAAGAAAGGCATGAATCCTGAAGTTGTGGTGTGAAAACCACCTCGAAGAATGATAAGAGCATTGCTGAAAAATAACATGAGAAGACATCAGGGCCTCCTGGTTCTCCTGAGTAGAAGTTATTCTAGACTCTGAGTCAGATGACGCTTCTATGGGAGAACCCCCACTAGAGATCCCTGAAGGAAATAATGGAATGACTAGTGACAAAGTTTTCAATGTGCAGGAAGAAACATGAGCTTGATGAAGAAAATATATCTTTTAGCAGGGTGGCGTTGGTTACCCCTGATACCTGTCAGGAGCAATGACGAGAGGAATATGAGGATGATGTTCCTCTGATATCTATGATGGATAAATTTAAAAGGTCGAAAGTGACTCCTAGAGAAACTCAACAACAAAAGGAATAAGAGAAGGAGGATTTTATCCTTCTTGCAATTGTAATGAAAAAGAGGAAGAATTACGAAGGAGATCATGAGAAAAAGGAGGAATAATTGAAGGAGTCTACCCCTAATATACATAGTTAGGAAAATACAGATGAAAATCAAGAGCTAAAACAACATATTCAAGAGTTGTAGGTTTTGAATAGATGCATTAAAACTCAAATTTCAATTATTGACAATTAGGAATGAGGAATTGGTTGCATAGGATGAAAGTTTAAGAAATGGAGGATTGAAGTGGCTTACATTGTAACTTGTGCAAGAAGATTCAAAAGTCAAGTTAAAAAGATCCAGATTGAGGGTTTGAGAATTAATACTCAAATTCAGAAATAAGGAGGCAAGATCTTAAATTTTTTTTTTTGCAGAGGTTAGTAAAAAGGTTGTGTGAGGACACACAACAAGATGAGGTTGGGGGAATGTTAGGCCTTATAAATGTTCCAATTTTCACCTAAAAACCCTTACCTTAACCTCTATTTTACAAGCCAAATAATCCTCCATGCATATATTTTTTACCTTTTCTATGTTTCTTTGGGATAATGGATAAAATATTGCTTATTTGTATTAGAATGGTTAATTAGATTGATATTTTAATGAAAATATTACCTTCGTATTACCTAAAATAACCTCTTGCAGTAGTTGTCACTAATCTTAAATTGAAGGTTGTGGTACAGGAAGATATCCCAAGATTCCTGCACTAATCTCGTTCCTGCACTAAAGGAGGGAGACTGTTGATTTCAAGAAGTTGATTGAGGATTTGGTGATCTATCAAGGAAGAACCATGTTATCTTGCCCCTGGTCTTCAACACGGTTTTTTAGATGGCCTCCTGAAAGTAGTTCGAGTAAAACAAAAGAGTGCAAGGGTTTCTATTGTTAGAAGTCAGTTGATATATTGTTGTAACTAGTTTGACATGGCCGAGAGACTATATGATATATATATATATATATATATATATATATATATAGTTACAATATATATAGTTACAGGAATGGATAGGTTAGTGATATTATGGACAAGTAATAGTGTTGATTTTTGAAAACTTGTATCGCCAACACCTCCTTTGGAGTTGGATCTATCATTTTATTCAATATACTAGGAAGATAATTTTTATTCATTAAATAAGCTTAATGTCAGGCTTATAAAACAAAATTGTTCTTCCATGGCTAGGGCCCAACTAACCGAACTCATTTTCCCTCAAATCGTTTCATTGTGTGGTGTGTTATGCATTGAAGTCAGTGTCAGTTATTGTTCTTTCGATTGCTAGTGTTGGGTGCATGTGTAAAACAAGGGACCTTGTGTATTTCTTTTTGAAGAGGGGAAAATAGCTTAGATATGAAGATTGTTTCCTTCCTGAAGAATTATTTCTTGAATAGGATGTTTAGAGCTTCTCTATGTTGCTTGTGATGATCCAGGACTTGAACTTTATTTTTGAAGTTGTTTCTTTAACCAAGGTGTGAACCCTAGATTTCAGATTCGCAATAGTTTTGTTTGTTTGATAACAAGTTGGGACTTGTAAATTGGGATGTGACAAAAAAGATTTCTTTTTAATTGAAAATTTTGTTTCACAACTGAACATACAAGTTTATGTTTGATTTATTTATATCGAGTATTATTTTTGGTGTATGATCGATGGTTGTGGGACTGTACTAAAAACCTTAATGACTTCGACGTCTATATAAAATGATATGTGGCTGAAGGTTTATTATTTTTTATTATAATGTTGTGATTCAAAAAATACATAGTGGTATTGGTTTCATGAAACCCAAAATGAAAACCTTAGATGCCTTGATGTCCTTAGTGTAGGAACAAAGTTTCTTCTATTAATAAGCTATTAGTCTATGTATGAGATTATCTATAGTGAAATTTATCATAAGCTTTCTTTTTTTTTGAAAGAGAGTTTCAATTAAAACTAGAGCAGTGAGTGACTGAATTTGGTAAATATTTCTTTATGTTGCAAGCACAAGTGTGGGACATCTTTCTTTCTTTTTGTTTCATTGTTTAATAAAATTTATTTATTGTGATTTAAGGTTTGATTTTTATTTATCATACAGTGTGTGTTGAATCTTAGAATGCAACTTTAGCTTGAGCATAGTTTCTATTTTAACACTAGAATATTAAGTGTGTCACATAATGTAGGAAATATTTGTTTGGAAGTACGAGAACAAATATTGTTTTAAGTACATGAACAAGGTATTTTAAATGATTGCGTAGTACACGAATGGAGTATTTATTTGATTAATTGTGCTATCAAAGTCTTGAGTTCTTTTTCTTTAGGGTGAAATGTTTTTCTGAAGAGTCTCTAATTATTTTTGTGTGGAGATCCAGTTTCTGGAGGTGGTTTTGGTGTTACTATGTGAATAGTGCAGGAATAGAAGACAAGAATTTCATTTGAAGCCTGTTTGAACTTGATTGATTTCATTGTTTGGGATTGAGGTAGAATTTGTAGAATTTTTCCAGAACCTTTGGCATAAATTGTGTTATGCCTTAAAGTCTACAAGGCCCTAGTTTGACAAGTAAATGTTGTGAATTGAATTTACAATTCCACCAACCAACTTTGTTGTTCATTTATTACTTCCTCACTCTCTTGTTCAATCATTGAGTTTGAAAAATATCCAATAACCTCCATGAAAAAATTGATTTGTTCCTCATCTTCAAACACCTGCCAATACTTGACATTGTGTAGTATTGAAGGTTTGAACCTTACCTCAACTTTGTATCTGAGCAAGGGGTTTTTAGGAGGCTTGAAGTTACTAGCATCTACAACCAACGAATTAGCCATTCGATTTCTATCTCTCAGAAAAAATTGGATATTAAAGGCTAAGAGAAAAAATTCAATCAAATCCCATACCTCATTTCAATAAGCCTTGAATATTATATGTTTAGTTTTACATTGATTTCCCACTTGCTTCAACACCATCTCTGAATATCCAAACACTACCAAGCACCCAATGTTGAGATTTATAGCAACTTGGATCCCTAAAAACAAAGCTTCATATTCAACAACATTATCAGTGGCTTCAAATTCTAGCTTGAAAGAAAGAGGAATCAGTCTGCCTCCTGGAGACACCAACAACACACCTGCCCCATTTCGTTTCCTAGAATAAGCACCATCAAAGTATAAATTCCATACTTTATTAATCTCTAATGATTATTTATTTAGCTAGATGGAACATTCCACTTGTGTTTCATCCATGATTTGGTCATTTTCCTCTAATGGAAACAAGATAAATCATTCTCTTTAGATACACTAGAGCATTATTTGAACAACCATCCCTTGTAATTGTCTTAAAAAATCTTGAATATCTATACAGTCGACGTTCCTCTCCACCAAACATAGAAATGGTGAAATATGTGAAATCCAGTTTGATAGAACCCCCCATTTTTTATCCCCGTGACCTCGAGAAAAGCATATCAAACCTTGTAGGGATGTCAACAACTACAATATCAATTACAACATTTTTTATAAGAATCTGAACCAAACTGACCACCAGGTCTTTAATCATCCTCAGACATTTTACTCTCTTATAATCAAAGGAGTACATCTATTTATATGGTTTTGTTATTTTTAGCCCCAATTGCTCCATGACAGACAAGGGAATCATATTATGAGAAGCTTCTAAGTTGAGCATAGAGTTATACAGTAGGAACTAATGGATTACCATGGAAACATAGAAAGGGGCAGTGGAAGAGTCTTTCTCCTCAACATGGGGTTCAAATACAACCATGGGTCTTTCTTCCTGGAGGTTGATCTAAATCGGATCCATAAACGACTGTCATAGAACCATGACTGTATCGGGATGAAACAAATCCTTGAAGAATCCAAAACAGCAATTGGAAACACCTTGAACCAGTGGCCATGGTAGCCGACATGGAATGACAAGGACCTCGGTCAAAGCATGCTAACTGAGGCCCATGGAGACTGCACAGGAGGTTGACGTAGCCCCTTGGAGCCCCGGAACAGGAAAAGGAGCTGATTTTCGATGCGTGCATCGCTGGGCCAACAGGGCCAAAATGGAGGGGTCTTAAGCCCATGGTCATGTTGGGAGCCGAAGAACCGTGAGCGGAGAAACAAAAAGCGCCAATGTATGAAGGTGGGACCCACAACCTGGAAACCGACAGTATTGATTGGGGTGCCCTTGAACAGTAAGAGGTTTTAGAGGAGAGCAGAGCATTCCCACTCAGCGATCGACGCGTGGCAGTGGAGGTGAGAGAAAAACCATCGTGATCATGCATTATCAGTCGAGCAAGTCAACTGCGATTGACGTGCATATGACGTTGGATCTAGAGGAGCCCAGATCGGACAGCTGAAATTGCGCCCGATAGACAGAAGCGGAATCAACAGGGAATTAAACCGTGATTTAAGGGGATTTGGAATCCGTTGACTACCACAATGGAGAAAGGATGTATCCATGACATAACCGAAGAAACGAATCGACGAATAGGCTAGTGTTGTTCCAATGGAGACACGTGGCTACTTCCCGAGCATTCATGCTGATGCCGAACAGGGAACTCCCAGCACACAGGCGGAAGGAGAATTGATGCAGGCAGGAGAGGAACCGAACAGGCATGGAGATCAAATGGCTAAAGCCATGAACAGAGACAGTCAAATGGGGAGATTCAAAGAGAGAGAAGAGTCCAAGCGACCAAGAGAGACAGTGAACAGTGAACCCTAAGAGGAGGACTGAGCACAGAGAGTAATAAAGCCAAGCAGAGGAGACAGAGGGCCAAGTTGACCGCAAGCAGCATCGAGCACCAGAGAGCTTGAAGAATCAAGCCTTCCCATAGAGGAATCTATCTGGATTGAGCATCATAGTTGGCTTTTTCCACTGTAGACCGAGGGTCATAGAGCTGGTAGGAAGAACAAGATTATGTGTACTCTGAGTGACTTGGGGAATCCAAGAACCACCCTGCTAAGCAAAATCTGCTTCAGGAGAACTCACATTGAGTCCCTGTATTGTAATTTCTCTGCTGTAAGACACAATAAAACAAGGCCACCACTAAAGCTGGACCGGAGACGTAGCCCTGGAGAATAGGGTGAAATCCTTATTAAAAACTACTTGTGTCTTTGTGTGCTTACTATATTTCTCTGCTATCTTTCTATTTATTTTTTGTGTATTGGCAATCTGATCAATCCGTTGCTTCAATAACACAGAACACACACACCAGCACATGGGTATGTAATACCTTTGTTTAATAAATCTTCAACTGATGTCACTCATAGGGTGATTATCAGATCAAGTGGTATCAGAGCTCTAGGCTGTAAGCTTAGACAAGCTTGTGTTGGTTTAGTTGTGAATGCTCACTAGATCAAAGCTCAAATTAGGAGAAGGAGAGTTGCTGGAAACTAATCCTAAAATTGGAAGAGTCTATTCTCAGAAGACAATGTCAGAAGAAGGTTCTATAGGGCCAGACCCTCAATTCATAGAAAGTTTCCTAGTTATAAATTCTACGGTAGAAGAAATGTATAGGGACTTTAGAAAGCATAAGGGTGAAGATTCATCAGGCTCTAAGCAAGATAAAGAAGAAGATGAATCTCATTCCCATGACCACTCCAAAGGAAAGGGGAAAGAGGAAAGCTTCTTTACACCTCCTAGTAGCCCTGTGCATAATAAGAAGGCATATTTGATTAAGTTAGATGTTAAATTTGATTTGCCTATATATGATGGAGAGCTAAATGCTGAAAAGTTGGACAATCGGATTAGACAAATTGATGTGTATTGCAGAGTACAAAATATAGACTCAGACAATAGTAAGATTTAGCTGGAAAGCCTATGCCTAGGGGGCATTGCCTTGGTTTGGTGGGAAGGCAGAACCCAAGCTGATATGAGGAAGCATGGTAAGACCATCTCTGTCTAGAGTGAATTTGTTACTGCAATCAAAAAGCAGTTCTATCCATTGGCCTACATGCAGCAAGCCATGATGAGTTGGCAAACTCTCCGGTAGTTGAAAGGGAAAAGTGTGCAAGGGTATACTTAAGAGTTCAGAAAGAGAGCATTGATGTTGCATATTTCATTAGACTCACCAGAAACTCTTTTGAAGTACATTGGTGGTCTACACAGCTACATGAGGCATACCATCCTCATGTTTAATCCCATTAGTATAGATGAGGTATCTGTACAAGCTACTCATATAGAAGCTAGAGGAAAGAATGGAAATCCAAAAGTTGGGGGACCATCCCAACCCACTGTGAGCAAGAGAAAGGAGAAAAGAAAGCATAAGTGGAAAGCAAGGAAGGCTAACACTACACAGAAAGGTAAAGCTTCATGCACTCACTGTAAAATGAAGGGGCATGATGATAAGCACTGTTGGATTCTGCATCCAGAGATGAGAACTAAGAAGTTCGAGGGCAAGAAAAAGAAGGTTTCTTCTACTATTCAGAAAGATTTGGGGTCAGACTCGGGAGATGAAAAAACCATTGAAGCCATAGGTATAAAAGGTAAGAATTCTGAAGCATCTACTAGTAATTTTGCTCAATCTATTATTGATGAAGAATATGAGAGAAAAAGACATGAGCTTTTCCATATTTGAGTTGTTTCCAAAAATAAAAAGATTGATACTTTGTTTGATAGTGGCTCACAAGTAAATCTAATTTCTGAAGCAACTGTAAAGAAATTGGGATTAGCAACTACACCTCATAAGAAGCCATACCCATTAGGATGGTTGAATGATAAAGCACAACTACAAGTGGCTAGACAGTGCAAACTCAAGTTTTCTTTTGGGTCAGCATTTGTAGATGAGGTTGAGTTAGATATAATTCCTTTGGATATATGTGGAATTGTTTTAGGAAGTCCTTACCTGTATGATAGAAAGGTTATTTTCTATAGAGTCGAGAACAAGTATCTACTTGTTAAAGATGGAATCGAATACTTTGTAAGATCTCATAAGCTCAAGAATAATTATACTCTCATAAACTCAGGATAGATGAAAAGAATGATAAATTCATGCAAACAGTTCTTACTAATGGTTGTAAAGGAAAAGAAAACTGATAAAACCAATGTATTTGAGGGCTGTAATTCTGATCAGCAAGCTAATATAGAAAAGATTGTTTTAGAGTATGATGTCTTGTTTCAAGAACCTCAAGGTCTACCACCCATAAAGGGAATAGTACATGATATTACTTTGCAGCAAGATGTTCCTTTTCCTAACATTGGGATGTACAGGTTATTTGCTTTAGAGAATGCTGAAATAAAGAAGCAGGTGCAGGAGTTGCTCGAGAAAGGATTCATCAGGCCTAGCACATCACCATGTGGTTCACCAATCGTTTTGGTGAGAAAGAAAGATGGCTCGTGGAGAATGTGCATTGATTACCGAGCACTGAATAAAATAATGATAAAAAATCGTTATCCCCTTCCTCGCATAGATGACCTTTTAGATCAATTGAAGGAAGCTGTTTATTTCCCCAAGTTGGATTTGCACAGTGGATACCATCAGGTTAGAGTTGCAGAGCAAGATGCATGGAAGACTTCTTTCAAAACAAAGCAGGGATTGTATGAATGGTTGGTTATGCCTTTTGGCTAGACAAATGCCCCTGCTACTTCATGAGATTAATGAATGATGTACTCAGACCTTTTCTTGATGATTTTGTTATTGTGTATCTGGATGACATTTTGATTTTTAGTAAAACGTGGGAAGAACATTTAAAGCATGTTAGGCAGATATTAGATGTTTTGAAAAGAGAAAAACTCTATGTTAAACTTTCCAAATGTGAATTTGGCAAAACGTCTCTAAATTATTTGGGTCATATAGTAGGGGGAGGTGAATTGAAAATAGATCCCTTTAAAGTGGCAGTCATTGTAAACTGGCCTAAACCCAAGTCTGCTACAGAAGTGAGAAGCTTCTTAGGAGCAGCGCAGTATTGGAGGAAGTTCATTTCAAATTTTTCCTCAATTGCAACTCCCTTACATGCTTTGAGAAGATTGAACAAGGTGTTTCAGTGGGGAGGCAAACAGCAGAAAGCCTTCGACACCTTGAAAGAAAAAATTAGTACAGCACCTGTAGTAGCACTGCCAGATCTACAAAGACCATTTGAGATCCAAACTGATGCCAATGACTATGCCATGGGAGCAGTGTTGACACAGCACGATAAACCCATATGTTATCATTCTGAGACTTTTAATCCTACAGTAGTCAACTATCCTACATATGATAAGGAATTGTATGCATTAGTTCAGAGTGTGAAAAAGTGGAAACATTACTTAATGGGCAAAGAAACAGTAATACATACTGATCATCAGCCACTTCAATATCTACACTCCCAAACTAAGTTGCAACAATCAAGACATTACATATGGATGGGTTTTCTACAACAGTTTCATTTAGTCATCAGATATAAAAAAGGAATACATAACAAGGTTGTAGACATGTTATCTAGACCCATTATAAATGCATCTACCATACTTAAGCATAATTCTGTGCTACATGAAAGCTACATAGAATAGTATGCTCAAGACATGGACTTTAAAGATGTATATGCAACTTTGAGTCAAGGCAAAAGAGTAGAAGAATTGGACTATCATGTGAAGGACTGACTCTTATATCACTGTGGGAAACTTTGCATTCCACAAACTGAGAGAGCAAAGATAATTAGGGAAGCGCAAACTTCTCTGACATTAGGTCACTTTGGGGTAAGTAAAACAGTTGCACAGCTGCAAATGTTCTACTATTGGCCAAGAATGAGTGAGATAGTTTCTCGATATGTAAAGGAATGTGCTATGTGTGCAAGAAGCAAGCCCAACAACAAAAAACTAGGATTATACACTCCCTTCCCAGTTCCTTCTCACCCTTGGGAAAGCATTTCCATGGATTTTGTGGGAGGACTAGTTAAATCTAGGAAAGGTCATGATTATCTATATGTTGTTGTGGATAGGTTCAGCAAAATGTGTATTTTGATACCCTGTAGTAAACAGATTACAGCTAAACAAACTGCAAAGTTATTCTTTGAACATGTATGGGTTCATTTTGGATTACCCACTTCTATTATATCCCATCGAGACACCCGATTTGTGGGAAGGTTTTGGTCCAGTCTGTGGGAACTAATGGACACCAAATTAAAGAAAAGCACAGGTTTTCATCCACAAACAGATGGCCGGACAGAAGTAGTTAACAGGACAATGATCCAATTACTGAGAGGATATTGCAACAAACACCCTAAGCTTTGGGATGAACACTTGTGTTATGTGCAGCATGCTTACAATAGAGCCAAACACTCTTCTACCCAGAGATCTCCTTTTGAGACCTGCTTTGGTTTCATACCAAGGTCTCCCTTGGATTTTGTCTTTGGTAAAGATACCATGGTTGATAGACACAGTGATGTGGACAGAGCAACTAGGTTCATTGAATATATCTAGGAGATCCACCGGGCAGCACAGGAACATCTGGAAAAGAGCTAGGCCAAGCACAAGGCTAGGCATGATAAGCATCAGATGGAGCATAGTTTTCAAGTTGGAGACCAAGTCTGGCTGTATATCAGCAAGGACAGGATGCAAGGTGAAGGTAAGAAGCTAAAACCTATCAGGTATGGTCCCTTCAGGATACTTGAGAAGATTGGTGAAAATGCTTTTCACCTTGATCTGCCACCTTACATGCACATCTACTCAGTCGTGAATGTAGTTTTCTTGAGGTTGTTTGAACCTTCAATGATTGAGGACCCTGAACAACAAAGTCAATTGCCTTCTGTTGATGACTTGCTACCTGAATATCTTAATGAGTTGCAGGAAGACATAGTGTTGGAAAGGAAGGTAAGGATGACGTGCAGTGGACAGGTGGAATACCTCAGGATTAGGCTTAAAGGTTTGAAGCCGAGCAGTGCGAAGTGGATTGAGATTGGACAAGTGAGACAACAGTTTCCTCACTTAGCCGATGCTTGAAGAAAACCAACTTTTGGTGGTCCAAAAGCTTTTCAGTAGGGAGGTCGTGATCCAAATTGGATCCATAAATGACTGTCATAGAACCATGATTGTATCGGGATGAAACAAATCCTTGAAGAATCAAAAACAGCAATCAGAAACACGCTGAACCAGTGGCCATGGCAGCTGACATGGAACGACGAGGACCTCGATCAAAGCTCGCTGACCGAGGCCCATGGAGACTACGCAGGAGGTCGATGTAGCCTCGAAATGGGAAAAGGAGCTAATTTTCGATGCGCGATTAGTGCCTAGTGCTAATCACACATTGCTGGGAGAACAGGGTCGAAATGGAGGGGTCTTAAGCCCTTGGTCATGTTGTGAGCCGGAGAACCGCGGGCAGAGAAACAAAAAGTACCAACGTACGAAGCTAGGACCCATGACCTAGAAACCGGCGGTATTGGTTGGGGCACACTTGAACGATAAGAGGTTTTGGAGAAGAGTGGAGCGATCCCACTCAGCGATCGACGCGTGGCAGTGGAGGTGAGAGAAAAAACTACTGTGATCGAGCATTATCGGTCAAGAAAGTCAACCGTGCTTGACGTGTGTATGATGTTGGATCTGGAGGAGCCCAGATTAGATGGTTGAGATTGCGACTGATAGACAGAAGAGGAATCGATAGGGAATTAAGCTATGATTTAAGGGGATTTTGAATCCATTGACTGCCACGGTGGAGAAAGGACGTATCCACGACATAACCGAAGAAACGAATCGATGAATAGGCTGGTGATGTTCTAATGGAGACACGTGGCTACTTCATTAGCATTCATGCTGACGCCGAATAGGGAACTCCCAGCACACAGGCAGAAGGAGAATCGACGCAGGAAGGAGAGGAAACGAACAGGCATGGAGATTGAATGGCTAAAGCCATGAATAGAGACAATCGAATGGGGAGATTCAGAGAGAGAGAAGAGTCCAAGCGACAAAGAGAGACAATGAATAGTGAAACCTGTGAGGAGGACTGAGCACAGAAAGTAATAAAGCCAAGCAGAGGAGACAGAGGGCCGAGCTGACCGCAAGTAGAATCGAACACCATAGAGCTTGAAGAATCAAGCCTTCCCATAGAGGAGTCTATTTGGATTGATCATCATAGTTGGCTCTTTCCACTGTAGACTAAGGGTCACAGAGTTGGTAGGAAGAACAAGAGTCTGTGTACTTCGAGTGGCTTGGGGAATCCAAGAAGCACCCTGCCAAGCAAAATCTGCTTCAAGAGAACTCACATTGAGTCCCTTTATTGTAATTTCTCTGATGTAAGACATAATAAAACAAGGCCACCACTGAAGCTGGACTGGAGACGTATCCCTGGAGAATAGGGTGAACTCCTTATTAAAATTTTCTTGTGTCTTTGTGTGCTTACTATATTTCTCTGCTCTCTTTCTATTTATTTTCTGTGTATTGGCAATATGATCGATCCGTTGCTTCAATAACACAGAACACACACACCATCACATGGGTCTATAATACCTTTGTTTAATAAATCTTCAACTGAGGTCACTCATAAGGTGATTAATCATCCTCAAGAATTTTACTCTCTTATAATCAAAGGAGTACATCTATTTATATGGTTTTGTTATTTTTAGCCCCAATTGCTCCGTAACAGACAAGGGAATCATATTATGAGAAGCTTCTAAGTCGAGCATAAAGTTATACAGTAGGAACTAATGGATTACCATGGTAACATAGAAAGGGGTAGTGGAAGAGTCTTTCTCCTCAACATGGGGTTCAAATACAACCATGGGTCTTTCTTCTTGGAGGTTCAGGCTATCTTGCATAGGAGCTACGGTAGGCGAACACATGAACTGAGATACTTGAGATTTATAATTAGGTTGTTTTAAAAATTTATTTAAGGTAACAAATATCTTGACCTTCTCCAACTCTTTTTGAAGATTAAAGGCAAGGGGAGAGAATTACTCTATTTTTGGAACTTTAGGCTTATGTGAAATAAGACCTGAGGGTTCCTTGATTCTTGATGGGATTGGGTCAAGAAGTTTATTTCCTTTCTCTATTTATTTAGGGGGATTTTAGTTGGTAGACTCTTCATTTTTCTTTTGCATTCTAGACATTTTCCTAGAAGACCAAAGGTCATATTTTCTGTGTAACTGGGCTTGCATGAAGTCAAAAAACTACTTGCAATAGTTGGAAATCTTACCGTCATCCAGTGGGGCATCCAAGTCATCCCCTTCTTCCACGTGTGATTTTATTTCATGTTCCTCATCAGAAACAGAAAAAAATTGGTTTTCTTAAACCTCTATGGTTTCTTCAACATATTCCTTTGGATCATCTTCCAAATAAAAAGTTGGTTGGATATGATATTGCTACTCCTTTCTCTCCTTTTGCAAGAGCTGCAAGGGTTGTATTCTATATTGAGGGTTGAAATTTCAGTTTGGAGATGGTTGAATTTGTCTATGATGATTTTTGTTTTGCAAATCTAGTTTTACAAGTTTGTTAGAAAAAATCTTTATCAACTTAGTCATCTCCTCGAGCTTCTATTCTTGGGTTTCCTTCCCATGTCTTGAAGAGATTGCTTCCTCTTTTCCGCTCCTCTTATCACCATACTCAGTGTTCCCTTTCCATTTCCCAGTGGAGGTGAAATTTGTTTCAAATTCATAAGCATGTACTTGAATGTGGTCTAGGGTACGAGACTTTCTTTCTCTAAGAGTGAAACCAAATTCAAGTTCAAAATCCCCAACAAAAACAAATTTAGAAGCAACCCGTGGAGGTTTTATTTCAGATGGAAGGCTACTGTATAATTTATTAAACCTTTTTATGAATTATGAAACATATTCATTATATTTTTTCTTCATTGCATTTAACTTAGTGAGGATGTACCCATGGTCACTTTTCTCTCCCCATTTCTACATAAAATAATTCTCCATCTCCTCCCAGGTAGTGATTGAAGAATTAGGGAGGACTTTGAACCATTTTTTTGCCTCTTGATCTAGGGTCTGAAAAGAAAGTGTTAACACCACATCCAAGTGTTCTACATTTAGATTTTCTGCAAATGCACAAGATATTTCTATATGTATTAGAGTTTAGATATCATCTTCTCCAGTGAATCTTGGAAAGGGATTAATCTAATCTTGTGGCATACCATTTAGGATTTGTGGAAAGTCTAATGGAGGATATTTATTTAGGATGAAACCAAGGACAACCATGTTTTGCAAGGGAGGTGATAGGAGGTTTATGACAAGGCCTAGTTCAAGAGATGTATGAGTTGCATACAAATGAAGTTGAGTTGGAAAGATATTGATGCTCTCTGTTGGGCTATTTATGGGAATATCTTTGATTTCTTTAGGTTCTGGAAAGGTATGAAATGTGAAGGGAGGTAAGCGGAAGAAACTTCTTCGATTTTGAATCTTAGGGAAAATGAGCCAAAGAATGCACAATGTTACTCAGGATATTCCAAAACTTTGGAGGAAGACTCGGAGTAATTTATCACAACATTTTGAGAGCTACAAGATGATACTTCTACAAAATAGGTCTAGGAACTAGAGTGAGATGAGTTCTTTCTTTCGAGACTTTCCTATATATTATCATTTCAAGGTCAAACAAGGAGGGAGTTCCCTATTGTGGAGTATCAAAGCAATTGTGTGGCCTTTTGAAAGCTAGGATGCTCAAAATGAGATTTAAAACATTGAGTCACCTAAGAGAGATATCTTCAAGCCACACCCATTTATTCTCACCATACCAAAGGGTGTACAAATGTCGTAACCCAGGGAAAATACTCCAATTCGTTTCTCACAATGACACCAAAATATGTTGTAGCTCCTAAAGACAACCCCTAGATTGAAGATGGATCAGTGCCTAGGACATCTTAGTCTCTCTAAAATATAATTCATTGTTGTTCAAGAGATAAATGAAAATCATTTTAGTTCTAGTTCAATTACTTTTTCTCAGTGGTAGATATAGTATATGTAGAAATAGGACATCATTCTCAAGAATAAATGCTTCATGTTTGGTGGTAAACATATAGAGAACGAAACTTATATTTTTCGTTGAAGCAAAGAAGGAAAGGAGAAATATAAGGGTGGCACCTAGTCCAAAGGGCTAGATAAACATAGAATCATATGCAACAAATCCCAAAAAAATTATGGAAGAATAGGTAAATGACATTCAGAAATTATGGGGCGCATTTTAAGGTTTCCATCTCAATATTTCATGGGTACATTCTGTCACAATATAACATAGTAAACTTGTGACCTCATAGGTACTGTCTGCTACAATATAACATATTAAATCCATGATTTATAAGTGAAACCAACATTTACTACAATTTTTCAGGAAGAGAAACAAAATAAAATGACATACAAAGGAAGAACACATAATGCATATCCCAAATGCTTGGAATCACTATCACTTCTTCATTAATCATGCAGAATGAAAATAGATCATAGGCCTAAACCGACAAAATTTTCCAAAGAAACAATAACAACCTTAGGAATAAGACATTAGAACCAAATTTGGAACCTCCTTTAGAAGTAGAGTTTAGAACTCTAGAACACACACTTTAGAAACTCTGAGACTAGAATTTGGTAATATTTTTAAAGAGTTTCCTCCCTCTTTTTATAGGGAGAACCAAAGAAAAACAACTTAAAAAATATCTCCCAATGTTACAATTTTTTGATCAACTCAGCACTTTGAGCATGTGAAAATCCTAATGATTACAAAACAGAACTAATTATCTTCTTGAAAATGAAAAAAATAACAAAAATATGAAAAACATAAGGTGTTGTGATGGACACACCAAAATATCTTCATGATGATTTCTCTGATTTCGGTAGGCAGATTCAGGCTCCAATGTTTGGATTACTGTTGGGCTAATGATCTGGCGATACTTCTATTATAGCATTACCCATGATTTTTGGTCATTTCACCTATTGCTTCCCCCCTTTTAACAACATGAATTTCATCTTTCTGGAGTAGGCAATGATTTGGTGTGGTGTAGTGGAGGTGCCTTGTACTTAGTTGTTGACCCATTTGTCCTTTGTATTCTCTGTATTTCAATCTCAGAGATCAATACATCATAATTCCTTTAAAAGAGACATTACAAAATCATCAAATTTTGATGCCTTTAGCTCCTTTTTACTTAGCCCCATATTTCTTATTCATCATAGAACCAATTCCTAAGATTGAGGGCTTTCATACAATACAACATTCAAGGTTTCAGAGCCCTTTTTCATTCTAACTCTATTAAAATAGAAGATACAAAATCACATTATCCTGGTATTCTTAGCCCCTTTTATATTAGCCTCCTTATCGCAACTTGGTCATGGAACTAGGCATCATGACAAGTGGCGTGGGCACTTGGGTGGTTAAGGCTTCATTCTCCTCTCGGGGGCCTGTCTCCCTTTGGTATTCATGCTTCGACCTTATTTCTTTGAATTATTCCAACCAAGAGCCAAACACCATCGAAGATCCCTATTATCGTAACCTTTTCAAAATGGAATTATAATAGATTTATGATATCTCCTTGCTTTCATATTCCTTCTTAACACGTAGGTTCTCTACCCACCGTAAGGCCTCGGTTCTTTTGAGCTCTCATGACTTAGTGCTAACAACATCAAAACCCCCTCTCATCTGAACACTTTAGAGAAATCTTTATAAAGAAGTTTTGATTTCTCTCTCTTCCAATGGGCTCCATAGAACTTGGGTGTTTGTCCTTGGTTCACACCCTTGGTTCTTTGGGCCCTCGAAACCAACTTCCAACTACATATCTGAAACCCCTCTCATCGAGATCCTTTCAAAAATGAAACTTCAAAAGGGGCTCGCTATTTTTGATCTCTGATATTCAACATAGCACCTCAGTGCTCCACCTTCTCTAGGCCCTTGGTTCCCTCAGTCCTCATGACCAAGTGCTAACAACATCAGAGCCCCTCCACCAGATCATAATTTTTATAAAAGAATTTAAATAGGGGGATTATGACATCCCTTTCCTCTCAATCGACCTTCGAAATGATGTCCCACTGATTTCATTGTATCCATGTGGAGCCTCCTTGGCAATGACATGTGTCTCCCAAATTTTCCCCACAAGGCCCTCAAAACTTCTGAAATCAACTACCATGTGTCCATCAATAGCCACATCACACTGATGCCATCTGCCTTGTTACCTCCTCAAAGCCAACTATCTACTACCAAGTGTCGTATATTGAGGAGAGAGAAAGGGTCCTTAGGGTCCTCAATTTTCAATTATTTCCTTAATTTTTTCCCCTTCTTAGTGATATCGAGACTTATAAAGAATTATATATTTTAAAAGGTTACGAGGTCCCAATCTCTGATGTCCTGAAATGACCAACCCTATGAAATTTGGGTTCCGATGTGCCCTATACTCCAATTTCTAGTCTTCTAGCCTTCTAGTATCGGAACCTGATATACCTTCCTTCTCGTTCTTCTGATATTGCATCTTGATGTGATCACCTCTCAAACTTCAACACTCCCCTTTTCAGCCTTTGATATTTGAACACTTTCCTTTTCAGCCCTCCCCTTAATTTCGGCCCCCAAAATTTTGGGACTCCTGTTTGATATCACCCCCTGATATGCTAAGCCTTCCTCGAAATGGTCGTTCGATGTTCTGCCTTTCCCTTTTGATTTCCCTTTGAATGACGAAGACTGCACCTTTTCCTTGCTATATCAGGGATGGAAAACGGGACCATTCGACAAAAATACAAGAAAGTATTACACATACAACACCTTGAAAATGGTTGCTTCCTCATATTGATGCATGGTGGTTGTAACATCCTTTGATATAACTAGCGAGTGAGACTTGAGGAAGAATTATACCATAAATTATTTAGGGAATTCAAAATTTTAGATACCATTTCGTCTGCACCATTCATGGATGTGGTCTGCGATGTGGGTGGAGGATGATTATTGAAACATAGATAATAACTCTTGTTATTGGCTCTTTTGTCTCATATGATCAATCAACCTCCTAGTGGGATCATTCGCATCCTATCCCCCCTTTATATCATCATTGAGCAAAGCCCTATCCATTAATATCTCATTCCCCATAGTTTCTGCACTAAACCGCATCATCTAATCCAAAATGGAATTTGGATAGACTCCTAAGTCTAAGTTTTCCTCACAGAGGAAAATTAAAGTCCAAGGAAGTTCCTAGAAATAGCCCCATGGAAGAGATCTTTTTATTTTGAATCTACTGCAACTTGAATGGGCAAAAATTGACTTAGGATGCAGAAGTTATCGCAGAAAGAAGATGCCTTTAGTTCTTTGGAAAAAGAGGAAAAATCCCCTAAAATGGGAAAAAAAACCCTTATAAAGGGAAATCGCATCGGAGGAGGTCCAAAAGGTAGACTTAAGTAGAGAGGGGAGAAACCCCCAATTGCTGATCCCCGAAATATCGGGTCGGAGGCAGGTTCATATAACCTAAGGAAAGGACCCCAAGCCGATCCAATATTGTGATCGCCGATATTGGTGGATCGACAATCTCCAACTCATCGCATTGGAGAGAGGCTTGTATGTGATATTGGGATCCCAAACTTGGCGATTATGATTATGCGATATGCCAGTTGTCGATGATCGGATTGGTGGATTGGCATCAGCGATATACAAAACCCATGGGCCGTATGCGATATGCGATATGCGATAGCAATCGTGACATATAATCTCAGCCATCGGATCAAGAAAGGAATGGATTGCCAGAATTAAATCAGTGACTTGCGATTGCGAGACTTGACGGATTTTATAAGCACAATTTATAAATTTTAAGTTTCGATAAAAGGGTATTTGTCGGGTTTTTTGTGTATTAGCGGATTTCGATAGAAAAGTCGAAATATAAAGGAAAATGCCTCGAAGCGATAAATCGGACCCAAAAGGAAATTATAAATGTGGTGCCATGATATTTGAGTTCCGATAAAGCAGGATTTTGGGTCGGCCTCAAGCGGTAAATGGTATTGGGCCAGCTCTGCCCAATACCATACAATGAATGACACGTGGCTGGCGGAGGAGAGAGGAAAACCACCTTTTCGGGTTGGTAACCTCTGTACCCTTAAGCCACCCAAAATCACATATTGACCGTTGGATCAAGGATCCCATAGATCGACAGTGGGGATTGCGACAGTAGCCAAAGACGGACCCGATGCGATATTAGGGCGATTTTGATATAATTTGAAGTCCGATAAAAAGGATTTTGTCGGGTTTTTCAATGTTTTCTCGTGTATTTTGGTTTTTACCCAATACATTAATGCGATGCAATATAATTCCTAATGGAAGAACTGATAGGGATTTTAGGGGTGATTGAATGGGATTTCAAGTCTGAAAATCATGCCCGATAGTGTATTTTCTGGAAAATACCAGTGCAATGGGATTTTCTCATTTTTTGGGTTTTTACCTAAGAGAAGGCCCCAAAGCCTCTGTAACTATTCCTGATCATCATGCCAGGCTGTAAGCAGGCATTTTTATAGGCAATGATGCATTTTGAAGCCACAGAGCCACAGAGCCAAACGGCCAGTCTAATTGACAGGGAGCAGAGAAGTCATAGAGCCACAAAGGGATAATGAATCGCAGAGAAATGACTGAGATATCTGAAAAGCTAGAAAAGTACCTCAAAGGAGGTAGAGAGCTCAATTAATAAAAAAGGCAATGAAAGGCAGAAGCGAGGGAGCGAAAAGCTAATGCCCAGAGTGGCTGAGGGAGTCTTTGGGGTCACTTGGAGGTCAAGTGAAAAGCTAGAGAGCTGAAAGATGCAGAAAGCCGAAAGCTAGAGCCAAAGAAGCCAGAGCTGAAGAGCCAGAGCCAGAACTGAGAGCCAGAGCTGAGAACCAGAGCCAGAGCCAAGCACCAAAGCCAGAGCTATACCGAGAGCTTAGAGCCAGAAAGCTGAGAGCTTCAGAGCTAGGGGATAAGTTGGTGTTCTAAACCCATTGTGTTCTATGTAAACTAGTGGATTTGAGCATGGAGCTTGTAAAAGAACTTAGACCATAATCCCAGAGAGCCTAGTCATGTTGACTAGAGCTCACGGAGACGTAGCCTAAGAGTTTTGGGTGAACTCCATATTAAATTGTTGTCTTATGTGTTTGTTATTTGCTACACTGTTTTACTGTTATATGCATGTTATATCAGCATAAACAACAGAGTTTTAAAGCACATAAACAGCAAAAAATAAACACCATCATACACCTTATTTTCAAGAACATATTTAATTCCACATTGGTTAATCATAAAGACTTGGGAATAATTAAGCTTTGGAAGTGGGAGAGGTTCTTGTAAGTTGACAAGAAGCCTTAAGTGCCCCATTTTCAGATCAGGTGGTATCATAGCTTGAGATTGATTAACCACACCTTCAATGAAGGTTATATCAGAATGCTTGATTGACAGAGCAAAGATTACTTGTCTGAAAGGTGTTTGGGCAGTCAAGGATTGATTTTTTGATTGATTGTATGCTTGTTTGTAGATTGACTATTGTTTGAGTTTACAGAAATAAAGCGAAAGCTATTGAAGCTCAGTCCAGGAAGGACAAGAGGGAAGAAGGGCTGAAGGCATTCTTCTCCTCCCAAAGGACCTCAAGGAAATCCTTGAAGCACAAGAGGTTTGTTGCAAAAGGTTGCTATGTAAGCCCTTTATTAATCTTGTTTGAAGTTCTTTGTTCATTGGCATAATGACAACTTCTAAAAGTGAGTCCTAAAATTCTTCTTTCTTCATCACAAGACTCTTTGATGAAGACATGAAGCAAGACTTGTTCATCATGATGGACATGGTGAGAGAAATGTATGAGGATAGAAGGAAGAGCAACATACTTAGAAAGCAATTGAATTCCGTGAAGGAAGAGAAGCAGTAGCTTTCTAACAAATTGCAGGAAATGGAGAGGCAACTTCATATTGCAAATATGAACCTGAGAAGAATGCATGAGTTGGAGACACAACTCTTTGTTGCTCAGGAAGGCTTAGTTAAGCATCAGCTTGAAGAAGAGGTAAACCATTCCAGTTTGTCTTCAAATTCCTCTAAGAATGCTTATATTGGTTCTTTTGAAAAACATACTATAGGCACAGGTTCCAAGATAATGTCCAAGATGGGCTATGAAGGAAAGGGATTGGGAAAGCATGGACAAGGTATTATCGAACCAATAATGGTTGAGGAAAGGCCTAAGTATTTGGGTCTTGGCTATGGACAGTCTTATGGAAAGAGTTCCAATGCTGCCATGAAGGCCATTGAAACAGCTCCAAGAAGGATTTTTGTTGCAGAGTGTGAAGATTTTATTCAGGACGAATGCAATGGCTTGAAACATCATTTGCACGATGCAGGTGTTCAGAAGCACACACTTGAACCAGAGATTTGTGGAGACTCTGACAGCCTTGAAGAGATTGATGGTGTTCAAAAGGGAGCCACTTCTTCATTTGTTTCACCTCCTCATGAAGGCAATAAAGGTGAAAGAGAAAGGTATAAATCTGGTTCTAAACATTTTCCTTTTGATTGTGCAAAGCATGATAAATTTCCACATAGATATGGGAAAATAATTGCATGTTCCTTCTGTGGTTTGGATTCCCATCATGTTTCTAGATGTTGGAAGAGAATGGCCACATATAGGAAAATTTTGAAGGGAAAGAAGCAAGCCAGAGGACCATTGGACAATACAAATCATGTTGTCAAGAGGATGCACATGCAGTGCACTTACTGCCATAAGCAAGGGCATCTTGCTGAAAAGTGTTGGACTCCGAATCCAATAATCCTTCCACAAAAGCTGAAGAAAGTGGAAAGAGAAGATGGCAGAAATGGAAAGGAAGATTCCATGGATGATGCATCTCATGATGATTCACATGTTGATGCTGATGTGCAAACAAAGGTAGTACCTTTGAAAGGGATTGGTAAGAAACGATTAGAGCTCTTATCCGATTAAGATTGCATGTCTATTGATGCATCTATTTGCATTTCTTTGTTAATGGAATGAAAGTTGCATGATGTTTCCAAGAAGGTGAATGGAGAATTTGAGTCGGAGAATCACTTTGTTGCTGCAACATTATATTTCATTTCAGCTTTGAAAGTACAGTGTGCTTCAGCGAAAGTTGAAGGATGAAATGCATGCATGAGCTTGATGTGCATGAACACAGGGATGCTAATGATTTCCTTGTTTTTTAACATGTATGTGTAGTTAACTTGTAGGGTTGATTGCTTTGACATGCATGTGATGAAAAGTTGACTTGGGAAAAGTTAACTTCATCTCCAAGATGGAGATAATGATGAAGTGTTTCATCTTTTGAAAAAGATTCCTAATGGTATTTTTCTACATGCTTGACTTGAAGGGTCATTTGTTTAAAGGCATGTTTGTGGGCTTGGTATCTAGTCCATCATTTGTATGCAGATGTAAGACATGGAGTTGTTCACAAGATGTGAAATCTGTTTCTTTTGTTGAAGTAGGATTTTAGGCGATCCAATTGTTGTCTGTGTTTCTGTTGTTGTTAACAGTTGTTGTTGACAGCTTTTCAAACAAGTAAAAATGAATGTTTTGTGGAGCATATGTACTTCACATTTGTTTGAGCCACCTTGGATTAATGATCAAGGCAGAGAAGTTCAAACTACCTTCTGTAAAAATCTCAGCAAAAGTTCTGCATGAGGTCAAGAAGAAAGACAGTTCTTCCCTGGAGAACCAACACATCTAGGAAGGAAAGTGGTTAGAGACTTTGGCTTAGAGGCACTATGTAAGGCAAGTGTATGGAGGCTGAAAGAAGAGGGTGTTGTTACTCTCATTTACTATTCAGATCAGTATGTCAGTCTTCTGGAGACCAAAAGTTCTTTTAGTGGGAAGGAATGATCCACAATTGATTTTGGATAGACTCCTAAGTCTAAGTGTTCCTCACAGAGAAAAATGAAAGTCTAAGGAAGTTCCTAGAAATAGCCCCATGGCAGAGATATTTTCATTCTGAATCCACTGCAACTTGAATGGGCAAAAATGGACTTAGGATGCAGAAGTTATTGCAGAAAGAAGATGCCATTTGTTCTTTGGAAAAAGACAAAAAATCCCTAAATGGGCAAAAAACACTAATAAAGGGAAATCGCATCAGAGGAGGTCCAATAGGCAGACTTAAGCGGAAAGGGGAGAAACCCCCTATTAGGTGAAATATATGTCGTAATAATAGCATTGTAGTACAGTTGCCCAACTATTTACTTGTCAATCCTGGGTACGTAAGCTGACGAAACACATGCACGATATATGCAGGACTGAATTAGAACTAATCTAGTCTAATCTACATTTCTAAAATCAACTTAATCTATGAATGGAGATTTGCACGAAGGAAAAGCACTACAACATGTGAAGAGTTGACAACAAATGACATATGTGAGCTCACATCCATAAATCAATATTACAATAATCAAATTACAAACATGAGAGCATAACAATGAAAGAATCTAAGACTAATCAATCTTCTTACAACTTCCAACTTTCCTCCCCCCCCCCCCCAATGGAGAGGGAGCACTCTCCTTTATACATGAGAGTATTTGAAGATAAGATAAGAATGCATTAATTACATACCCACTATTCTCTCAACTACTCTTAACCACTTTCCCATTATTACAAAATATAGTTCCTTCAAATCCTCCACACATCTTTCACATATCTTAGATAAGATATGCCAACCAAATATTCCATGGTCTTCTCCTTAAGAATAGGCTTGAATAACTATCTCCTTGAAATGGTGGAGGAGATATTCGAGAAGTCTCTTTGAATTAATCATTCTCATATTCCTACACATTACAAAGCTCACCCATATTTGAGATATATATGAAAACATGTATATTTTCTAATATTAATCATAAATTCACACTTAACACTAAAATGAATAAATTGGAAAATAATAATATGAAACCTAAATGAATTTATGAAAATGATATGATGAAGGGTTTAATAGGACGATGGAATGTAAGGAATAGTGAAGGGAAAGGTGGATGAAAAAGTGACATTTCTAAGTCCTAACATCCCCCCCAACTAAAGTTGTTGCATGTCCTCATGCAACCATGCATGGGTCGTATGAGAAATTTTTGGCATCTAAACTTTGGCTTTGGTTGATGATGTCTTTTTAATAATGAATGTTTCCAGGATATGTGAAAGATGTGAGTAACAGATTGTGAGTAACAACTGGCACTTTCCTATGGTTGGTTCTTGTGTAACAACCATGAATATAAGAATGTTGGTTCTTGTGTTAACAACATTCATTTTTTTATTTTTCTTGCTCGAATAATAATGTAACCACAAATTTCATTGGAAATCATAAGCTATTAATGTGTATGAGAGAACATCACTGTGTGTAAGAAAGTTGTTTCTCTGTCTCTTATGAATCATGCCAATATGTATATCAATGCATATGAAGCAAAGTGCAACAGGGGATCGTTGGAAAAGAAATTTTGGTGAATGGTAAATGGGATGAAAATGGAATGATGATAGTGGAAAAATGGAATGATGGTATTAAATATGTGGTGACTATGAATATAGTTCCCCCTCTGCCCCCAACTGAAGTTTTTACATGTCCTCATGCAACATAGTGTAGGTCATGGAAGGGACAAGGAAATGGAGTATGGCAAGGAAATTTTCCAAAATATTCAAGTCAAGATATAAGGAATTGCGTGATTAAAGCTTAGAAAATAACATACCTCCACTCACCCAAAAAGTAGATGAACTATGCAATAGGAATGGAGTTGTTGCAACTGCTGGATCAAGAAAACATGACTGGCGTGGGAGCTGAAACTACACTGCTATAATTGCAACTACTGGAACTACTGTATCCGAGAATGTGAAGTGGAGGGATCTAAACTGCTGCTAATGAATCAGGGAAAGGAGGGAGTATGAAAGTGGGATGGAGTACTCTCATATATAAAGTCATACTATTGTAACTGCAACTACTGGAACTGCTGAGGGAGTCAAGAAAAAGTATATAATCTTCACTTGCTACAAACCTGATGGTACAATTCTAATCATGTGAATGAATGTGTCGATGTCGAGCATGAATAGAAAACATTGGATTACCGACCATTGATGGATGTTGTTAACCAATGCGAGGAAACTCACCAGTGATGTCAATTAGTGCCAAGGTACCTGAGTACATCTTACGAAGTGTGAATGGATGTGCTGAGGTCAAGCCACTTGCAAGATCTGAGGATCAAGGGACATTGATGTATTCCCATGATCATCAGTGAGAGAACTTTCCATTAAGGCATGCAAGCCTCTAGGTACTCAAAATGGACTCTAGTCTATATCCCAGATAAGGTGCTGAGGTCGATGGGGCAAGACTGGTTGAAAGGTGGGCCTTAAGGAATCCCACATCAGTCAACGCGAGTTTTTATAAAAAGAGTTGGTAGGACTATAAGAAAGATCTCAGTAGCAACATAGTTTATGGAAAGGGAATCGAGGCAATGGAATCATGGAAAGGGAGTTTGTTTTATTCAAAAGGAAAACTGGAAAGGCAAAGATGAACTGAAAAAGATAAAGGAAATGATGTATGCTGCTCAGAAAAATAGGCGTATGTGAAGTCATGATGGATTAGGTAATGGAAGATGGGCTTCAACATAGGGATGATCAATATGCTTGGAAGGAGAAATGTGGGTAACAAATCATGACGCAAAATTTTTTTTTGCGTAGTGGAAAATGTCATGACATGCATGAGAATCAACTCCTTCAAGTTGTCAACAAGTCATGTTTTTATTTATTTTTTCGCTGAAAAACTTTATGATTCGGAAGAATCTCTTCGGCATAAGAATTGATCGTCTGTGCATCTGAAAAAGCTTAGTACAGATCCTGCATGAAAACTTGTGAGAAAATCGAAAAAAACATAACATGTCTAGAGAATAAGTATGAATATGGCAAGAAAATAAAATGTGTTTGTACCTATTTCCATTGTGCACTTGTGTTTCATCGTCTTGCAGCTTGAGGAGATTTGAGAGAAACAAATCATCATAAGGTGTAAAAACATGTTGGAGATTGTGTTGAGGAAATGTCCATTTACAATGCTTTGAACATTATTTATTATCTAGCTATGAGCTCTCCATGTTACAAGGGAAATTTCAAAATTCAAATATACTAGGACAGAAATAAGGTTGTACTCATGCCCTAGCAGGAAAGCCCTAAGATTGAGTTACTCCTAGCAATAGAAAGAAACAATGAGTTTGGTCTGCGGGCTATTCTCCATGCTCTTACATAAAACATATTGCATCGTTGCTAAGAGTTTCACGGTCGTCATGAGTTTCAAATTAGGGAAGTGAAACAGCTTAAGACTTGGGCCATGTTTAAAGTAATGATTATAATGATTTATAAGTGAACCATTACGGCCTTTTTCAGATTATAAGTGTTTCTTGCTGCCGACTTAATAAAATCAATGTCTTCTTGAATCTCTTTCTGATTCTAAGCAGAGACTCCATCTAAGGTCAAATAAAAGAAGCGATAGAGGCAGCCCATTAAACCATCAACCACGCTATTCGTGGTGAGTGTAGTCCTCTGCCCGTGTGTGGGGGCATAGGATTCTAATCACTATTCCTCGATCCATGTAGAACCAGTGTCAATGGTGCCATGAAGGAATAGAAACGAATATCAATCTTGATCATCAACTATTTTACCATTTCTTGGGCACCCATCAATCTGAAGATATTCTCTGCTGGAAAGACTCAGAAAATCCCAAGTGGATAGTTGATTCTGAAATAACTGAAGACGGAAAGTATGTTTTTTTTAATCTATTACAAAAAGCCGTGACCCTGTGAACGGGCTCTTTTATTGTGATCTCACTACTTTTCCTCAATGCCTTGAAGGTTTTAACGGCAAGGAGATGCTTCCTTTCCAAAAACTGATTGATAACTTTGAAGCACAATATGATCTTGTTTCAAATGATGGTTCTATGTTCACTTTCTGAACCAATACCGAAACTAGTTGGGGTAATGTGTTCGCTTCTTTTGGAGTAGCTCCAGCTCCTGTCCAGATCATCAAATGAGGCCACTCATTTTTCGAAGATATCTTTTCATTTCCAATGCAACCCAAATGAGTTTCTAGCACAACAAGCTTATCTGAAAACAAGATTGCAGTAAATTCAACAGGGACCTGCTGTCCACAGAAAACACCAAAACTAGCAACTACAGTGACACCATGAGACCTCTTGTGAGCAAGTGTCACATGGGCACTATTAAGAGTGCTCTTAACATTATTTTCCTCAAGAAACATCTTAGCACATGAATCAAGATCAGATATCTTGTCAAACAATGCTTTGGTTTCATCTGGGACCGAAGAAACTGCAGCAAAAACAATTTTCCCAGGCTTACGTTTCTCTGGTACAACCACTTCATAGTCTCCCTTTGCAATAGCTCACAGATCGTCCAACACATGGTTCACAACATGTTCAAATGGGACCTCAATCACAGTGAGATAATCTGCATTTGCAAATAAGATTTCTCTGAGTCATTGTTCCCACCTGGACCACTCTTTTGCATAGGAACCCTTAGCACAGTCCAACTTTCCATGCTTGTTAGTGTGAAGCTTATATAAATTTAGTCCTTCATCCAAGATACCTTTAATTGAATCAGGCAAAGGATCCCTGTCAGGCTTCAACAAAGGCATCTTAACAAGCAGGCCAAAATGTTCATGTAGTTCTGTCTCAAATTCACTCCTACTCTTCCCCTCATAGAGATTGTAAAACATGAGTAGAACATAGCCAGCATATCCAGACTACCCGGGTGGTTAACTCGCTGAAGAACACGAAACATGAAGAGTGCCAAAGCATCAATAGCAAAAGGATGTAGACATAAATCACACAACTGTTTTAAGCTTTGTGGATGTAGACATAAATCGCACAACCGTCTTCCCTCTTGGGGCAATTGACAATATCGAATGGCGCAATTTTCCTCACTGGTCCAATATCTTCTTGATTTTCCTGATTTTCCTGACGATATTTCTGTCGGATTTTCACCTCATACCCGAGATTTTCTTTGTGATTGGACATCTAAAGAATGAGATTATAATCAGAATGTCAACCATATTCCTGAAATACAGATTCGTGATGGCGGCAGCTCCTGATAGTGACGCTCATATCAATATGTTTTCAATAAGGCTAAAGGAGCGAGATCCAAGCACAGGAAAGGAGCGGGATCTGAGCACAAGACAAACTAGTTATCAATCAATCCACTCAATCAATATAGTTATTCCACGTCTAAGGCCAGGCCTCCATTGCGGTCCTTTGTTCCAGACCTCTAATGTTCTCAGAAAGCTCCATATGTGGATGAACAACATCCAGGGAGGTTCGAAATAAAGGTTGAAGCATAATTCATATCATGTGAGTATGTGACTTTCATGGGGCATAGGTCATTCTTTAAAATCAAAGGTTAAAGTGGAGGGTGGAAAGGAGTAGGTAAACCTCAAATTTCATTGATGCAGACAATAATAGGGGGTAACTTCCTCTTTTTAGAATGAATCTTGAGGCAGACCTCGCATGCAGATATGAAACCAGTGGCTATTCTTGATTCATTTATTTACAACAACAAAAGGAAGCAAGTGGTGAGACAAACCCATAAAAGGTAAGGAGCTGATTGTTACCACAAAAATGCATGTAATTGATGTTGTCGACATAGGATAGCAATGGCATCCGTAGGGGTTAGTTGCATTCAAGCAAGTTAATCCAATATGAGAAAGATCTTCATCATCCCTATTTTTTGATCCTCGCGATCGCACGAAGTGCGGAGGAGAGCATACTTATTAAAACTAGAGAAAAAAAACATTGTTTATTCATTAACCTATCTACCCTATGCTAATTAAAAATAAAAATAAAAAATAGTTACGTGTATTCAAATAGCCAATGTAACCATCCACGCAATAGTATTATGAATGTGTTATCTTTCATTTTCGTGAATAATGATAATCGGAAATATAGACGAATGTGCAAAATCTGTTGCTGAAACTCTACATTAACAAAATAAAAAGAAAAATTAAATGCGTCTAACCTGGTGCTCGCTTGAAACCATCATTCGATATAGCTTTTGTAGGCCCAACTTTCCTCGCTCAGATCATGTTGCAGTGCCTCATTGTCCTCCTCAACTTCTTGCTCGCTTAATTGTTCTTCATTGAACATGCAGGATTCGTCATTTGTTGCTGGAGGAATAATGAAGTTCTGGACCGTTGTCAAGATCTCCTTTTCATGAGAAGAGGAGATCCCGACTTTTGCAAGGATCTGAGCGAGTTGTTCCAAGATGACACTCATAGTTAAATCATATTGCAAAAATGGGTTCTTACAACACCCAAATCAACCTAAAAAAAAATTGAGAATCAAACTTGCTAACACACATAAAAAACCTCTTCACAGTTGTAGAAATTGAAATTGCAGAAATTGAAAGTCACACTCACACTCTGCATGCTTTGTTCTAAATAAGGCTGACGTCTCACCTCAGAGTAACATGTTGGCAAGGAGAACATGAGGAGTCTCCACTCAAGTAGCTACTATGACCTCTTACCAACACATGCAGACACACTTGCAGAAATTGAAAATTACGCTACCCTACATGCCCTTACCCATATGTCACCTCAGAGTTAGGAGCATGATTAATCATATTTGCATGAAAAAGAAATTGATACCTCAATCCCTTGTGTTTCCCTGGCAATGGCACCAAAATGTTAGGCGAAATATATGTCGTAATAATAGCATTGTAGTACAGTTGCCCAACTATTTACTTGTCAATCCGGGGTACGTAAGCTGACGAAACATGTGCACGATATATGTAGGACTAAAGTAGAACTAATCTAGTCTAATCTACATTGATAAAATCAACTTAATCTATGAATGGAGATCTGCGTGAAGGAAAAGCACTACAACATCTGAAGAGTTAACAACAAATGACATATGTGAGCTCACATCCATAAATAAATATTACAATAATCAAATGACAAACATGAGAGCATAACTGTGAAAGAATCTAAGACTAATCAATCTTCATACAACTTCCAACTTCCCCCCCCCCCCCCCCCCTCAATGGAGAGGGAGCACTCTCCTTTATACATGAGAGTATTTGAAGATAAGATAAGAATGCATTAATTACATACCCACTATTCTCTCAACTACTCTTAACCACTTTCCCATTATTACAAAATATAGTTCCTTCAAATCCTCCACACATCTTTCACATATCTTAGATAAGATATGCCAACCAAATATTCCATGGTCTTCTCCTTAATAATAAGCTTGAATAACTATCTCCTTGAAATGGTGGAGGAGATATTCGAGAAGTCTCTTTGAATTAATCATTCTCATATTCCTACACATTACAAAGCTCACCCATATTCAAGATATATATGAAAACATGCATATTTTCTAATATTAATCATAAATTCACTCTTAATACTAAAATGAATAAATTGGAAAATAATAATATGAAACCCAAATGAATTTATGAAAATGATATGATGAAGGGTTTAATAGGACGATGGAATGTAAGGAATAGTGAAGGGAAAGGTGGATGAAAAAGTGACATTTCTGAGTCCTAACACCCCCGATTGCTGATCCCCGACATATCAGGTTGGAGGTAGGCTTGTGCATATAACCTAAGGTAAGGACCCCAAGCCGATGCGATATTACGATTGCCAATATCAGCGGATTGGCAATCTCTGACTCATCACATCCGAGACAGGCCTGTATGCGATATTAGGACCCCGGACTTGGCGATTGCGATTATGCAATATGTCGATTGCCGATGATCGGATCGACAGATCAACATTGGCAATATACATAACCACTGAGTCGTATGCGATGCGATATGCGATAGCGATCGTGACGTGCAATATCAACCATCGGATCAGAAAAGGAATGGATGGCCAGGATTAAATCGACGACTTGCGATTGCCAGACTTGATGGATTTTATAAGCGCGGTTTATAAATTTTGAGTTCGAATAAAAGGGTATTTATCGAGTTTTCTATGTATTAGCAGATTTCGATAAAAAAATGAAATACAAAGGAAAATTCCCTGAAGTGATAAAGCGGAACCGAAAGGGAATTATAAAGACGGTTCCATGATATTTGAGTTCCGATAAAGCAGGATTTTGGGCAGGCCTCAAGCCGTAAATGGTATTGCACTAGCTCTGTCCAATCCCATACAATGAACGATGTGTGGCTGGTGAAGGAGAGAGGAAAACCACCTTTTCGGGCCAATAACCTTTGTACCCTTAAGCCACTCGAAATCGCATATTGAACGTTGGATCGTGGATCTTGTAGATCGATGGTGGGGATTTTGATAGTGGCCAAAGACGGACCCGATGTGATATTAGGGAGATTTTGATATAATTTGAAGTCCGATAAAAAGGATTTTGTCGGGTTTCTGAATGTTTTCCTGTGTATTTGAGATTTTACCCAATACATTAATGCGATGCGATATAACACCTAATTGTAGACCCGATAGGTATTTTAAGGGTGATTGAAAGGGATTTCAAGTCCAAATATCATGCCTGATAGTGTATTTTCCAGAAAATACCTGTGTAATGGGATTTTCTCAATTTTTGTGTTTTTGCCTAAGAGAAAGCCTCGAGGCCTTTGTAACCACTCCTAATCATCATGCCACATCGTAAGTAGGTGTTTTTACAGGCAATGATGCGTTTTGAAGCGATAGAGCTGTAGAGCCAAATGGCCAGTCTAATTGACAGGGAGTAGAGAAGCCGCAGAGCCGCAGAGGGATAATGAATCACAGAGAAACAGCTGAGGTAGCCGAAAAGCTGGAAAAGTACCTTAAAGGAAAACATTAGGTCCTTTTTCATTATGTTGTTCTAGGTTAGCCACCAAATGTAGGGGAGATACTTTTGTCCGCAGTCATAAATCTTGCATAACAAATTGGCAACTCCACTAGGGAATCATGTATTTCCTTGGTGGTTCCTTTGTCCTTTGTGTTTGACTACCTATTTGATATACCTTTTCTACTTTACCTAGCCAATAATAGACCTAGAAAGAGATTTCATTGACTCTCTTTCGAAATTTTTGTGTTGGAATCCTCTATCCCTAGACCGACACTCCCCTAGTGCCTTTGATAGAGCATTTCATCTCTCCTAGGCCCACTCTGTACTATCGTTTCATCCCCGGGGTGATATCCCATTCCATGTATGTGAGTGTATAGGATCGCTCTCCACGTGCCTTTGGGTATATTGAACAACGCTCCATGCACGTAAAGTATATGGGAATTCTCTCATCAAACAATTACACATTAGACAATACTACTACGGGATGCAATCCCACATTTCATCGAGTATATTTGTGGATTCCCCGATAGGTTGCTATCCATCCATAGTTAACTGAATCGTCCACCTTGTATACCGTGATATACCGTACACAACATTCGGGGATATTTCCTGAACGTATGTTAATTCCTTGGTTCACCAAGGTATATATTAAAGTTGATGGTTGTTGGGTGTGTGTTATATTGTTTCCACAACTACCTATGGTTTTATTAGGTGGGAGAACCTACCTATGGTTTTGTGCATGGGGTTTGCATATGGTTTTAGGCATGATGGATTTTTTCCCATGGTATCTTGTAGATCTGGTCAAGGGAACTACGATTATGTTCTAATCCATAGTTAATGGACTAGGTTTTATGAATGCTTCGCCATGTATATATATGTATTGTAACATTGAAAGGAATATAATGAAAAATCAATTTGGTAGTCCCGGTTTTGGGATACAAGGGAAAATATCTATGTATTTGTTTTGTGTTTCTCACCATTGTGTATTTTCTATTTTTTAATAATTCATTTGTAGTTAATTTACGTACAGGGTTAAAATCTACAGTTGGCATCAGAGTTGTTCTTCAAGGGGATGCCTTTGCTACTAAGGGGTTTTTTCTTAGGCCCGTGGTAGACCCTGTTCAGTGGGGGATCTACAAGATCGATTCTTGGGGTGAAAGAAGATGGCGAGCAGTGGAAAGATAGAGATCGAGAAATTTAATGGTCAGGGTTTTGAGTTTTCAAAAATCAAGATGGAGGGTCTGCTAGTGGATAAAGATTAGTGGATCATGTTAGCTTCGGGTACTAAACCAACGACAATGTCAACTAAATACTAGAGGAATTTGGATCAAAAAGTAAAGAGCACAATACAATTGTGTATCTTAGATTCAATATCATTGAATGTATCAAGGGAAGCTATAATGAAGGCTCTATGGGAAAATTTAGGGACTTTGTACCAATTTAGGTCTCTCGTGAACAAACTGTTCCTATGGAAAAAGTTGTATAACCCAAGGATGAAGGATGGAGACTCAGTGACAGAGCATCTGAATGCCTCTAATATTTTGGTAATCCAATTGTTATATGTTGATATAAAAAATTTATATGAAGATAAGTGCATCAGTTTGTTCTGTTCTCTAACAGATTCATGGGATAGTTTGGTTGTTGCAATAGGTAGCAATACGACTACCTTGAATTTTGATGAAATAGTATCATCCTTGTTGTTAGAGGAGATGAGAAAGAAAAATATCGAGGGCCGGAATGGAGATGCCTTGTCAATATGAGGGTGGTCCCAGAATAGAAACAAAAATATGTCCTCGAGTGGGAGATAAAAGTCTAGAGGGAGATCTAAATCTCCAGGAAAACCTATAAATATGTGATGGAAATTTGGAAAGGAAGGGCACTTCAAAAAGGATTGTAGATCTAAATCTCTTGAGAAAGGAAAGGGATTTGATGATGCTCCTTCTGCAGAGGTGAAAACCACCTCAAATGAAGGTGGGGATGTTTACATGGCTTCTTCATCAAGTACACATGTAGCTCATGAGGCATGGTTGATTGACTTAGGTGCATCCTTTCACTTCACTCCCCACATGGAGTGGTTCTGTGAGTATGAGAAATATGATGGTGGTGATGTCTTCTTAGGGGATGACAGGAAGGTGAGAATCTTCGAACGCAAAAAAGTAAAGATCAAGTTGCAAGGTGGAAGGTTCATAACACTTCTGGGTGTTCTACATATTCCTACATTGGCTAGGAATCTAATTTATGTAAGAAATATGGATGATGCAGGTGTAAAAACAATGTTTGAGAAAGCTACCTATAAGATGGTTTGGAGAGCACTGGTATTGATGTAGGGAGTTTAGATTGGAACTCTATACAAGATTATGGGTAGTATTGTTATCGATGGGTGCAATAGTTCTGTGGTTCCCGAAAGTGGAGAGAAAAAATATATTGTTATCTAGAGAAAATACCATGTTATGGCATCAAAGGCCTGGACACATTGGAGAGAAGGGCCTTCGAATACTACATGGTAATGGTATGGTATAAGTTATGTCTAATTTCTCTTCGGATTTTGATTTCTGTGAACATTTTGTATATGGGAAGCAGAATCAAGTGAGTTTCCCCTCTGGTGCTAAGAGGGTGAAAGGGATATTAGAGCTTATCCAGAGTGATGTGTTTTGACTTGTTTCTTTTCCATCACTGGCTAAGTTTATGTACTATGTATCATTTATAGATGACTTCTCAAGGAATACAAGAATATATTTCCTTGGGAAGAAATATGAAGTCTTTGACAGGTTTGAAGAATTTAAGGCTCAGGGGGTTTATAGGGGGGGCAGCAGCCCCCATGCACAAGGTCCAGGGCAACACCCCGAGAATTTTTTTTGGAACCTATATTAGGTGGGTAGACCTACCTATGGTTTTGTGCATGGGTTTTGCACATGGTTTTGGGCATGATGGTTTTCTGCCCTTGGTATCTTGTATATCTGGTCAAGGGACCTATGGTTATGTTCTAATCTAGGGTTAATGGATTTGGGTTTATGAATGCTTCAACATGTATATATATATATATATATATATATATATATATTGTAACATTGAAAGGAATTTGATGAAAAATCAATCTGGTGGTCCCAGTTTTAGGATCTAGGGGAAAATATCTGTGGATTTGTTTTGTGTTTCTCGCCATTGTGTATTTTCTGTTTTTTAAGAATTCATTTGCAGGTGTTGTACAGGGTTAAAACATACAACGGTTGCTTGGTAAACCTTTATGCGTAGTTACCCCTTTATTTTATTTGTGTCTTTAATTTCTAAAATCAATTGATTGACCACAGAAAAAAATCATCCTTATGGAACAACTCCTTAGTGGATATTAGGTTGAGACTGATGGCAAAAGTTTCAAAGTCTACTAATCAAGGGAACCCCTATGATGGGAATCTAGGTCCTTTTCCTTCTTTTGGAAATATTAGTGCTGCTTATATGGAAAAGTTGTCCCTTCCCGGATTTACCATTGGTTTTCCAATTTGGTTATTTTTGACCCCTACGGTTCTGAATGTCCAAAATGTTTCTCAACCAAGTTATCCTCCACCTAAACAATATCAAACTTAAGTTGATCTTAAGGTTGGCCCTATTCCCTTTTCTTGTATTGTTTCTTAAACTCTTTCTTCCTCCTCACTTGGTGAAAGTATTGATTCTAGTAACTAGGAAGCTAAGAAGAAGAAGAAAGCAAAGAAGAGGAAGAAGAAGCAAAATAAGCCGTTAGAGAAATTTTGAGGTCTAAAATGGGCCTCCTAAGGAAATTATAAAACAATAATGGTAATAATAAAATAATATTAGATTACATCATAAAATTTTAGAGGGAAAAAAGAAAAAACTACTTTTTCAACTCGTATTTTAAACTTATCTCTGTTGGGTGTGACTTTTATACCTGTTTTCTACATTTTCTTTCCCCAGTTTTGATCATGTTTTCCTCCAGGCCCATGAAAATTCACATGTTAATGACCCTTTTTCTCATTTATACATCCTATTCCATTGTCATGTTATTTTCCATGTTTTGTTGAATATTACGATACAATATTCCTTTTTGTGGCTAACTAGGGTGAGAATTGGAGAAGTATTTTGGAACCTCTTCTATTTTTTAGGTGTTTCTTGCGAGGATGAGGTTATGGAGTGAACAGGCCACATTGATCAGTTTCAGAGCAGAGAAGAGAAGATTTTTGTTACACCCTGTATGTTGTTACAGGTTACTGTTACACATTGTATGTTGTTACAGGCTACTGTTACACCACGTCATGATACAGGTGACCATTGTTACACCAAGGATGTCATTACCCAGTGATTGTTGTTACATCTCGAACCATCATTTGACCATAGGATGATGTTGCACCGTAGCTGACAAAGTCATGGGTACTATTCCACACAACTGTTGTCGGGGGTTATGAATTGTTTATTTAGAAGCAACAGATCCAAGCGATTGCAATCTTAACTAATGTATCCGAGAAGTATTTGCATTTAGAAATAGGTTATAACTACTTCTATTTTATGATCAGCATAAGAATCGTGAGATTCTCATGACTGATCTATTCCCAATTTCGAGCATGTAATAATTATAAAAGAAACTCGATTTCTCATGTACAAGGACAACATATAGAAAATCATTGTTACTTTGATCTTGTAACTTTTTATTATTTGTAATATTGAATTCACTATGGTGATGCTATTACTGCTCCTCACCTAATTCTATAACTAATCTTGTATTTATTCCTGCACCCCTACTAGGGAGGAAGGTCCCTCCTCTTTAGCAGGGATTGCATTGGTAGAAGTAGTTGTATATTATTGTTTCTTTCATTGTTGTATGGTTTTCCTATTGTTTCTATATAAATTGTAAAATACATCTGCTTCAGTTCCATATTATATTATGTTTCTACACTAGTTTGATTAAGTAGAATGATAGTGAAAACCTGGTGTAGTCATTAGTTTATTGTGTGGTGCGCCCTTGTTCTGGTAATTGTGAAGTGTGATTTCATTTCTATGGAGTGTTTTAATTTCTGCATGAATGATTTAATTTATTCATGAATGATTTAATTTCTGCAATGGATTCAATGACATCCTTTACTGTTTCTTTCTATTTTTCATTCTTGGATGTAGTGTATCAGCACAGACAATGTGAACTCCATTGAAATAGAAAGACCTACCCTGGATTGAAAATTAAATGTTGCAGTATTGGTCAATTAGGATTGATTAAAACAACACTACATTTTGGTGCCATTGCCAGGGATGGCAGTTGACGATACAGTCATCCAAGTTGTTTGTTTGATGATAGAGTGTTCATAGTCCACAATCACTGGGCAGCAAGATGAGAGGTAAGAACTTGCACATCTCTCTAACACACCTAAGCAGGCTCACCGTTGTGATTGCTAGGGCACTTAGGGTGTGGAATTTTGGTGTTTTTTTTAGCATGTCTTCATCTCTTCAGTTTCTAGGAGGTAAGACGAGAGGTAAGAACATGCGCATCGCTTTAACATACCTTAGTAGAGTCACCACTATCGAAGACTTAGACACTTAGGGTGTGAATCAATACACATAGAGTCCATGTGTACAACTATAGGAATTATAGAAATACAAAAATTACCCCCACTTTAATTAGTCACAGGAAAAATGGGTCATAAAAAGGAAAGGAAGAGTGTAGATTTGGGAAGGAAAACATATATCCAGGAACTGATCAACAAGGAAGAAAAAGAAAAATCAATTTCTCTAATTAGTCACAGAAAAATAGGGCCACAAAAAGCTGTTACTCCCATAACAAGGATATAAACCTATGATTCCTCTATCTCGGGGGCATACCATTCTAAAGCTAGTGAACATACTCCCAATATTAAGCATCCAATTCAGGAACAACTGGGGGAAGCTAGTATCCAGAACTTCAAGACCAAGGGATAAGGGGAAACAGAAGTGGGGCATAAAAAACCTGAGACAAGAGAGCACCTAATGGTCTATGAATATTGGGATTCAGGAAGTGTGGTTAAATAGTCAGCCCTCAAGTCACCTGAGCCATTAAATCCACCTACAAGACAATCACAAGAGAAGTTTGAAGAACGTCTGTTACAACAAGGATTAGAAGGATTAGCAATGGGTGAAACAATGACAAAAATGCTAAAATAGATGCTACAGTCACCACCTTTGAGTTCCCAATTGGGGATATCAAAGGTGAGGCTCCCATGAAAAATATTCCTTTATCATCCTTACCATATTTTTAAGGGATGACTATGGAAAACCCAGACACCTTCTTATTTGAATTTGATGTCTTATGCAGGAGTTATGACAATGTCTCAGATGCTCAGAAACTGAATTCATTTCCTACTACTTTAAAAGGAACAGCCTTAAGATGGTTCATGGGGTTAGGATCTGCTTCTATTCGAATATGGAGAAATATGAAGGAGAAATTCTTATCAAAGTACCAAGACTATTGCAGAACCAGGGACTTAAGGGAGGAAGTATTTAGAATGACACAGAAGTAGGATGAAAGTCTGGAGGACTATGTAGAGTGGTTCCACTATTTGCATAGGTCTAAACATAGTGATTTAGACCATGAGATCTTGAAGACCATATTTATAAGAGCAAGGAGGGACGATTGCCTTGATACCCTGAACCTACTAGGAAAAGGGGACATATCTCAGGAACCATTCGCCGAAATTGTAAAGCTTTTCTTAAGATGCTCTAGATGATCATCTAAGGGGAGAAGCTCAATCCGAGATGCCTCTGCTCGAATACAAAAATCTACAGAAGAAGGAGTAATCGGAGAAGAGATCGGAAATTTATTCAAAAATTTAAAAATTGATATCCTTAGTACTCTATTTGCCCAGATAATGGTAGCATAGATCAAGAAAACACAACAAGATGATGATACACCTCTGGCTGTGCTCTATCTGAATTACTAGAAGAAACATCACTTGAGGGAGTGTGAAATGAACAACATCATCTTGTGCAATATTTGTGAGATCAAACATTTGACAGGTCAATGTCTAGAGCATCCTAGACTGAAAGCGGTACTTAGAGAATCGAGTGAAGAAGTGCAGTCCTCTTATTTCATCACAGCTAGGAGACCATGGTAGCCACAACCTTCGGGTATGTCCCAAGGTTTTTATTCTTTCAATTCATGTAATAATGCATATAATACTCAGAAATATCCATGGCAATATTCTCCTCCTTCTTTAGCATAGTTTCCTTCACCCTGGAACAAGTGGTCCCCCTCTCCCTCTATTTAATATCGTCCACCTCAACCATACCCTTGGAACCGAAACTAGAGAGGGAATTCCCATATACAACTCTAACTAGATTACCAATGCAGAAATAGCTACAATTGCCTCCTTTCCCAACTCCTGCTCCTATGCCTCCTGTGCAACCCTGACTACTTGTGCAACCTAACCCTAACCCAAATAATAAGGAAACCCAGGGCATAGAGGCTTTGACTATTACCCCCATGGGACTTAATGAAATTCAATTGTGGCGAAGTAAGGTAATTAAACCAAATCACTCCCCTATCATTACCGAGGAGGAATGTGAACCTTCCAGAGGAGGTACCGTAGATCCTGAGGTGGCTGTTACACCTATAGCGATCGATATAGCACAAACTCTTACATCTGTAACAACCAACCTGTGAAGGATTGTTACTCCTATAACAGCCAACTCAGGTAAGGCTAATACAACTGTAACAACTAACTCGACTGCTATAGCTTAGAATCTTTCATATCCTCAGAGATTAACTAAGCCTGGAATGACCTCATAGCCCGAATATGATTTTTTTAGGGAGTTGTAAAATTTGCATGTATAGATTCCTCTGCTACAAGCTCTTAGAGAAGTACCTATTTATGCTAAAACAGTACGAGATTTGTGCATTAAGAAACCTAGGAGGAAGCATAAAAACCCTGCTATTATACATGTGATGGAGAAATTGTCGAAATTAATGTCTACTCAACCTCTTCTAACTAAGTATAATGATCCAGGAAACCCTATGGTTATTGTCTACATTAATGACCAATCCATAACTAACACATTCATCAATCTTGGGGCTACCATTAATGTGATAAAAAAGGATCTCTTTACCACCCTGGGGCTACATGGGCTTAGACATAATCCTACTATACTTGAATTAGCAGATAGGCCCCATGTCAAACCCAAGGGGGTGTTATAGGACATAGTAATCATAATAGCCTCCTGAGGTATCCCACTGACTTTCTTATCTTACAACCCAAATCCAACTTGGGGGGACATACTTTGATCTTAGGGAGACCTTGACTGGCCATCGCAGATGCATATCTAGATCTATGGTGACCTTGGATGGCCCGGCTACAAAGAATCTTAATCTTTACCCCCCAAAACCAAATGTGGATTTGTATAACCCCTAGTGAGATGAGTTTGAGCCTGAATCAAATCTTTCCCTACCGCTCCTCACTCTGGGGAAAGCCCAGTACTTCAAGGATGAGATAGAAGATGATATCATTAATGATTTTATTAATAACTCACTTTTTGTTGCTTCCATTGAAAAACGAAAGGAGGAAGAGGAGGTAGAAGATATATATTTTGAACAAATGAGAACCACTCTGAATACTGACAGTAGTCCAATTGAAATAGAACCAGGAAAATTTATAAACATTAACCCCAACTTGACTGCTGAGAAAAACCAACTGCTGTTACATCTATTACAAAAATACAAAAAGGCATTTGAATGGGACTATACAGATATGAAAAGGATTCAATCCAACCTGTGCACTCACCACATTTACTTGAAAGATGGTTGTAAACCAGTTAAACAACCATAGCACTACATGAACCCTACATTGAAGGAGGTAGTGAAGGAAGAATTACAAAAACTCCTGAGTGATAACTTTATTTATACAACATCTAACTGTCAATGGGTGTCTCTTCTTTTCATTGTTCTGAAGAAGAATGGCAAGTCGAGAGTCTATTTGTATTACAGAGAACTCAATAAGGCCACTCAAAAGGACCATTTTCCTTTACCATTTATAGATCGGGTCCTAGACACCCTTTATGGAAAAACGTTTTTTTCATTTCTAGATGGGTTTAGTGGCTACAAACAGACACAGATTGCCCCAGAGGATCAAGATAAAATGACCTTTACTTGCCCTTGGGGAACTTTCACATACAGAGTACTCCCTTTTGGACTCTGCAATTCGCCAACAACCTTTCAGAGGGAAATAATGGGAATTTTTTTCTGATTTGTTGAATGACTGCCTTGAAATCTTCATGGACAATTTTACACCTTATGGTAATGTTTTTGAAAAATCATTATATAATTTAGAAAAATTTCTAGAACATTGTGTACAGACTAATGTTTCTTTGGGCACTGAAAAATGTCACATGGTGATGACTGAAGGGATCGTGCTAGGACACTACATTTTTGCTGACAGGATCAAGGTAGACCCTGTTAAAATAGAGGTAATTTTGAAAATTACCACCCCAAGATGCAAAAAGAGGTACGTAGTTTCTTGGGGCATGCAGGGTATTACAAAAGATTTATAGAGAATTTTTAAAAAATTGCATCGCCATTATTTTCTTTCCTTATGAAGGATGTCGACTTTTTGTGGATAGGAAGATGTGAGCATGCATTTTTTGAAGCTAAAATGCTATGTATCAGCAGCTATGGTTTTATGAGGACCTAATTGGGAACTACCGTTTCACGTAGCTACAAATGCATATGATAGTGCTATAGGTGTTGTTTTGGGCCAACCGGAGGACAAGAAACCTTATGATATTTACTACATAAGCAAGAATTTGACTCTGACTGAGCTCAATCACACAGTGACTGAGAAGGAATTCTTAGCACTAGTGCATGACATCAATAAATTTCGACATTATATCATCGGGTATCAAGTATTTGTACACACTGACCACTCTGCCATTCATTTTTCAATGAATAAGCCAATTATCAATGGTAGAATACAAATTGGTTATTGTTGTTATAGGAATTTGATATCACAATTGTCGATAAACCTAGAAAATATAATGTAGTAGCTGATTTCCTTTCTAGGTTAAATATTGATGAAAATTGCATTCCTAATGAGGATTATTGCCCTGATGAATATCTATTTACGATTACTACTTACTCACCTTGGTATGAAAATATAACCAATTATCTTTCTCCAAGGAAGTTTCCACAATATTTCTTCTCCAAGGAGAAGAGAAAGATCATACAACAGAGTGCTACCTATACCTGGATAGATGGGAATCTCTATCACATTGGACCAGATTTCCAAATTAGACATTGTGTTAGGTAAGATGAGATCTTTGATATCCTTAAGGCTTGTCGCAAGGAACCTTGTGGAGGGCACTTCACAGAAAAGTGGATAGGATACAAAGTCCTTTCAATAGGGTATTATTGGCTAACAATATTTTAGGATGCCAAGAACTTCGTGAAATGATGTGATAGTTGCCAAAGAATAGGCCAACCACTACAATCAAATGAGATGTCGTTACACCCTCAAATTGTCTTAGAACCTGTTGTGGCCACCAACAACCCCCCTCCTTATTTAGTATTAGCAATAACACTAGGTAAGTAGGGGCCCCTAGTAAAAAATTCAAAAAATTTAATTAAAACTCATGTATTATACTCCTTAAGAAAATATCGCATCGCGCGAAGAAGATAGGACATTTCCTTGTGAGTAGAATGATAAACTGCGAGAATGCGACGCGAAATACATCGCATTGCATGCATTAAGAAATTCTCACAAATGAAAACTTTAAGAAATCGCCGATGGCCGATATGCGACATTGCATATTGCAACATCGCAAAAACAATGCATAACTATGTAACGAATTTCGATCATGTGATAATGCGATAAACGTGGTCGGCTATCCCTGCGATAACACATATTGAGAAAATGCGATAACGCGATGCTGCGATGCGAATCGCAAAAATCATCCATCGCAGATTTTCCCCAGCTCAACATTCAAGAAAAATTGAATACACGCGTTAATGAAAATTAATGAATGTACGCCAAGTGTTAATGAAAGACAGTTTTGTGTTTTCGAAGAATTAGTTCATGTCACGTAGAATGTCTTTGTACATCCATAGAGCTCAGAGCTTTCTTATCAATTTTTATTATCATTACGCTCTCCTTACGTGTGAACTGCAGGAAGGAAAGACAGAAACAACATGAAGCAATGTGCAGGGAGCGATTAAGGAAAAGGGATAAAGCTCCGATACTCGGAAGCAGAGAAGAAATTCCCTTATAAACGGATACTGAGTGCAACAGAGCTGCGAATTCCAGAGCGCTGCTGAGCTATTCAATGCAGATCTTTCAGTCAGAGCCATGGTTCAATGAATGGTTGAACAATGCTGATATCAACAGGCGATTTAACACTCAAGGGTAGAAGTTCATAAAATCAGTATTTTTGCAAAATTTTAAAGCTTATACCCAGTGAAGGAAAGGCACTAAAGGCGAAAAACGCACCAGAAAGGCCCGGATCAAAGAACAGAGGCAGTTTTCGATGCGTGCCAGAAAGGCCCGGATCAAAGAACGGAGGTCGTTTTCGATGCGTGATTAGCACCTAGTGCTAATCGCGCATCGCTGAGAAAATTGCTCAAAAAGCAAAGTCCCTAACTGCTTAGTCACTCGTAAGCTTGGAAATGCAAGAAAGCAAAGGCAGCGGCAATTTAAGGGTTAACCAAGTGGGATTTGGGTTATTACTGAGCATACACAGTAAATTCACATAGCCAGAGATTATTCTAAAGCATATCTGCTATTTTGCTGGGAAAAATGGTGCCAGTGCTTGCCATTTCTGTTTACTTAGCTCAACCAAAAGCGGAAGACAGTCAGTCGACTCTACCCAGGAAAATACTGAATGCTCGCAACATTAAGGAGCAAATGCATAAATAGTTAGATATTAGATTTAATTTTTAGAAACAATTTTACTTAGAAAAAGGGAGGTCATTTAAACCGTATCCTGAATATGTGTAATTAAGTTATTTAGTTAGTAGTATTTAAACCCTTCTCATGCATTTAGAGAACGATCCAGAAATTTATCAAAAACTTGTCCTCAAAACATGCACTTTTGCACCCTCCGAGGAGGTTTTGGTGAATGAATGGATCAAGATTTGTTGATGTTTTCATTTGCTATCCGTTTCTAATGTTTCACTTCTGTACCCTTAGTAGATGTTAGAGCAAGGAGAAATAAATCATTATTGCTTGAAGCTTATGAGTAGGACCAGTCATAAATGGTACTTTTATCTCTTGACCATTTCTGCTTATATGTTAAAGTGATATATAGTTTTTAGTTGTTTATATGTTACTACATGAATGCTTGAGTTACCATTTGGCACTTTTGTACAGTGGAACTATTTATTTATGTTTAATCTATGAATAGCTTATTATGCGATATTCTATTCACAACTATTTTGCCTAACTTCTTATGCGAAATAGTTCATCTTAATTGATTTCCTTTCTTATAATCGCTGAATGATCTTTATTACCAGTTGTTATATGAAATCTCTTTAGATCACATAATAGAAGAGTTACATCCTGGGTTAGCATAGATTAGATGTGCTGTTTTTATTAGATTACCATAGCATAGAATTAGATTAAAGTTTGAATTAGAATAGCTTAGATAGTTACTGTTAGATCAACAACATCCAATTCTACACACACACACCCACAGATTGGGAAATTGGTCCCATTATCCCTAGTCGGACCTGCTATACCGAACGGATAAGGAGCTGCCAACCAAGGTCCGGACCAGGCGGGTATCCCCCTTGTTGTCGACCCGATTTTTGGGGCTTCAACATATTTGGCACTAGAAGGAGGGCCTGAACTATGAATGGCAAGTAAATCCAAATCTGAATACCATCCTGAGAGTAAATCACCCTCATCATCTCCCCCGACTTCCCCATTACATTTAAATCTAGAGTCAGACGTCGCTCGAGTATCAACCACTGCTACACACCCTGATATTTCAGACCAATCTACCATTGAACCTCCTGAAGTCGAATCCCTGATTCACAAACTTCAACGATTTTCCATCTCCCCTCAGAGGTCTGATAAATCTCAAGACAACATGACTTTGCAATACAACCCTTCTCATTCCCTGACTAGGTTAAAGTGTGAAAAGTTTGGCATTCAGCCAACCGAGTTACCTCTTCCCACCAGGAAAAGAGCCAGGAAATCACCACAAGATTCTGACAGTGAGACTCTTTCATCTGCATCATCCATCTCAAATACTTCACTGCGAAGTCAGCCATCCACACCTCCACTCCAGATCATCGTCCATCCGTCCATTGGAACTCCCACAACCCCTCTTCAATCATCTATGATCATAGTATCTTCATCCTCCCAGCCAGAGGCATCATCTTCTGCACTTTCCTCTGTTAGCAGTTCAACGATGGCCCAGACTCCATGGAACAACCCTGGGGCAGTATTAATGCCTACACCCTTGAGTCAAATACCGGCCCATCCTGAGAAATGGCTGCCCAAATTCAATCCCGAGGCAGGTATGCTAGCAGAAGAACACATAAATAACTTCATGCTTTCCATTAATCTCAATGGGGTTACTAATGAAGATGTTGTTGTGCGGTTTTTTCCCTATACACTGCAAGGGACAGCCGGGTCATGGTACTTTTCATTACCCTCTGGATCCATTACAAGTTGGGATATCTTCCAGGACTAATTCCTAACCAAGTTTGGTGATGACAAATCAACAACAACGTTAATCAATGACCTATCCAATCTTAAAACCGAAGCTAGAGAGCCTATTAAGGATTTCAATTTACGGTTCAACAAAATTTTCAACAAAATCCCTACTGCTTCTCAGCCCAGCGAAGAAGTACGATGCGAATGGTATATTACCACTCTGCCATCGAACATAGCCATCTTCGTGGACAAGGAAAATAAAACAACCTTAGCTGAAAACATGAAAGAGGCGATAGCATTAGAAAAACGAATAATAGCCCTAGAAAAGAGATCCGCGATAGAGGAACATAAGTCCAAAAAAGTCACCTTCAAGGAAGACTCCAAGAAGAAACAACCAAAAGATCCTTTTGATTTAGAAGGATTGCAGAAAGTTCTAAAGACCATGTCAAATGAGATTGTTGACATAAAAAAACAAGTAGCGGAAACTTCTTTGAAAAATCCCTACAGAGCTTTCAAAAGAGGTCCTTCAACGGATGCAAAGCCACCCAATGCCATTTCAAATGTTGAATCCGAGGAAGACGAAGAGGAAATTGCCACTGAAGGGCAGACCGATGACGAAGAAGTTGTGGAATTACAAGGAATGTGGGACTTCATCCTCCCACAAGAGGAAGATCAAGAAGTATTTCCAGTTAGCACACGAAGTAAAAATCAGCTTGATCCTCCCCCAACTACCCCTAAACAGAAGAGCGCAAGCTCTCCAACAAAAGATAAAGTCACAACAAAGAAAACAACATCCAAAGCGACTCAAACTAGCCCAGTCCAAGTAGATGAAACAATTCCATCGAAAACACTGATAGTGTCGGATGAAATGGAGTACAATATTATTGATGACGTGAAAAAGACTAGGGCTAATATCACCCTTTACGAACTGAGCAAATTGAAACATCAACAGAAGATAATGATGAAAGAATTACATGCCTTGCCAGTTGCACCTTTGCCTGCCGCTGTACTTTCTCAAACTTCCCACAACATGGGAAGACCTCCAACGAACGCGATCAGTAAGATTGAACCAAATGAAATCGCCTTGATTGGAGGAAGATCAAGATCTCACACTCCCCCATTTCTCCTTACTTATGAAATCTTCAATAAAAATGTGCACAATTGTTTAGTAGATTCCGGTGCTTCATCGAATATTTTACCCAAATCTATATGTGCCAAATTAAATGTTCAACCACAGAAATCCACAGTGCGCATAGTTCAGCTCGATCGATCTCAAGTCGAAGTGATTGGCGAACTAAATCAAGTAACCATAAGATTGTCATCCAACCCGAAGGTATGTCAGGTTATTGATATTCTAGTTGTTGACATCCCAGAATTTTATGGCTTAATTCTTAGCAGGGATTGGTCGGAGAAACCCCATGGATACTTCGTAACTGATTGATCGCACATGTGGCTTCCCTACAATGGTAAACCGAATCAAATAAAAGTTGAACGAGAGCTACACCAGAAGTACATAGTAACGGAGTTAGAGGGTGAAAATGAACCGGTAGTGTATAACAGCAGTATCATTGGCAATTACTCGGTAGATTCCTTCCTCGGAAATTTCAATGCTCATGCATCACCTTATTTAGAAAATTCTATTTTGTCCCAAGTTGATAATTTTTCTCGAACTGATACTTCGAAATGTATTAATTTTTTAGATAAACCTGTAAATACATCTTTGTTTTGGAAATTATTTTTTGATGGCTCTAGATCTAACGAAGGAGCAGGAGCAAGATGCGTTTTGATTAGTCCAGAAGGAGAAAAGATCATGCTCACATGCAGACTCGAATTTGATTGCACAAACAATACAACAGAATACGAGGCTTTGGTTCAAGGCCTGTACAAGGCAATCGGGTTAGATGTCAAGTATCTTCAAGTCTTTGGAGACTCTGAGATTGTGGTTAAGCAGGTACGTAACACTATACATTTCTTATCTGGTCACTTAGAACACTATCAATCTTTAGTATAAGATCTGACTAAGCATTTCATAGTGTTTAATATTTCTTCAATCCCCAGACTCCAAAACGCAAGTGCAAACCTTTTGGCTAAAGTAGCCTCTAAGCTTATTCCCTTCGAAGATTTTAGTCCAGATAGATTTTCAATAGAATTAATCTTTAGACCCTCCATTCCTGACAACATCACAAATTGGAGAGTATTCAATGATGATCCAGATATCGTAAATTTCCTCACATTTGAAGGATCCTACTCCAATCAAATAATCGACGAAGACTAGCATGATAGGCAATTGCAACAAAATAGCACTAATAATGTTATATAGAAGTCGGTGGTTAAGTTAGAAGACTTATATGATTTGAAAGATCGATTTAAGAGGTCTACCAATTCAAAACTCTACAGTTCAACTTTGAACTACGAATTAGTAAACCTAGGGACCGATGCTAAACCACAAAACATTAATCTAGGCCTCGGCCTAGCCCCTGAAGAGAAACTAGCGTATATTTGTCTTTTGACACAATATAAAAATGTTTTTTCCTGGAATTACGATGAGCTGAAAACATACGACACTTCTATCATCCAGCATACTATTCCTATGATTGATAACGAAAAACCTGTCCAACAAAAACTGAGAAAAATCCACCCTAATTTAGAAAATCAGATAAAAAACAAGCTCAACAAGTTACTGAAATCCAGGATAATTTTTCCTGTCAGGAATTCCAAATGGGTTTCCAATATGGTACCCGTTAGAAAGAAAAACGGAGACGTTAGGATTTGCATCAACTTTCGGAATCTTAACAAAGCCTGTCAAAAAGACAACTTTCCTCTTCCACCTATGGAGCAAATACTACAGGCAGTGGCAAGCTCAGAACTAATGTCTTTCTTGGATGGATTTTCAGGGTACAATCAAGTGTTGGTACATTCTGATGATCAGTTGAAAACCACATTCAGAACTAAATGGGGCACATATGCATATCGAAAGATGCCGTTTGGTTTGATTAATGCTGGTGCTACATTTCAGAGAGCCATGGACATTGCATTCAAAGGTTAGTCAATAAATCTGTAGTAATTTATTTGGATGATATAACAGTGTACTCCAAGAAGCGAAGCGACCATCTCAAAGACCTGAAACAAATCTTTCAATGCTGTTTAAGGTATGGAATTTCACTTAACCCAAAGAAATCTTTTTTCGCATTAAGTGAAGGGAAACTTCTAGGATTCATAGTGTCAAAGTCCGGTATTCACATTGATCCTGCTAGAATCAAAGAAATTTCTGAAATATCCCTACCTCATAACAAAAAAGCCATGCAATCTTTCCTTGGTCAAATCAATTTTGTAAAGAGATTCGCTCTAGATTTTTCGCGAATCGTGTCTCCTTTGCAGATCATGATTAAAAAGAATTCAAATTTTAAATGGGGTTAAGATGAACATGAAGCATTCAACCTGATCAAGCAAGCTATATTATCTTTAGCAACCCTGAATTTTTCAGAATCTTTTATCGTATACACATTTGCCTCAGATAAGTCATATGCCGCGATACTAACTCAAGCGAATAAGGAAAAAGCGGAAGCTCCAATTGCGTTTTTTAGCTCAAATTTACAAGGTGCTGAACTCAATTATTCTGACGTGGAGAAACAGGCTTATGCTATTTTCAAAGTTTTCAAATACTTCAGACCTTTCTTACTTAAAACCCATACTAAGATCATAGTACCATTTCCGGCGGTAAGGAATCTTCTAGTGCAGAACGATGTGGGTGAGAAAAGGTCCAATTGGGTTACTGCCTTACAGGAATACGACCTTGAGATAAAACCAGCAAACATTGTAAGAGGTCAAGGTTTTTGCAAAATGCTGGCCAGAGCATTGCAAATTTCTGAAACTCCATCTGAAGAGGTACAAATGGGTGAGGTAAGCCTAAACGATGCAGAATCATTATATGCTGATATCATTTATTATCTTAGGAACGGGTATGCTCCTTCACACCTTGATCATACTAAAAAAAAAGCTCTAAGATTGAAAGCTAAACAATATCAGCTCATAAATGATTCTTTTCAGAAAAAATTATGATTCTGTTCTTCTTAGGTGTCTTGAAAAAACTGAAGCTGAAAAAATTTTGCAGGAACTCCATGATGGGCTAGCAGGCAGACACTATGCTGGAGATTCTACTGCACATAAAATCTTACGCACAGGATATTACTGGCCCATGCTGTTCAAAGACTCGCATAGTTACGTGATAAGAGGTCAAGTCTGCCAAACTACTGCTGGGAGACAAAAGAAGTCGTCCCTGCCACTACAGCCAGTAAACATCGAGCAACCTTTCAGTCAGTGGGGCTTGGACATAATAGGTGAGATCGTTCCTCACTCTTCTAAGCAGCATAAATACATCCTCACGGCAACAGATTATTTCACAAAATGGGTAGAAGCAGTTCCGCTCAAGACAGCTAATTCTGAAAATATTATTGAGTTCATTGATCAATTTATAATCACTAGGTTTGGATTTCCATCTGCTTTAATGTTTGACAATGCATCATACTTTTCTGGAAATGCAATGACTGATTTTTCACTTAAAACAAGATTCAAACTTAAATACTCGACCAATTGCTATCCGCAAGGTAATGGGTTAGCTGAGTCAACAAATTAAAACCTAATCAGGATTATTAAAAGAACAGTTGACCAGAATCAAAAGAATTGGCACAAAGCTTTGGTATATGCTTTATGGGCAGATAGGATAACGCAAAAAGCTTCAATCGGCACTTCTCCCTTCAATTTAGTTTATGGGAAAGAAGTGTTTCTTCCAACTAACTTAGCCATTCCCTCTTTTTCTTTAGTACAATACATTGATGAAGTACCCACTTCCTCCTTACAGCTGAGACAAATGGAAATAATTAAATTATAAGAACAACGATAACAAGCTAAGAAAATGCACGCTCATCATCAAGCGCTTGTAAAATCTTCTTTTGATTCAAACATAATGACCATAAAAGATTTTCAGATGGGAGATTTAGTTTTAAAGTGGGATAAGGCTCATGAAGAAAAGGGCAAACACACAAAATTTCAAAGGATTTGGCTTGGTCCTTTTCAGATTATCGAAGTCATAGGTCCATCAACATTTGTGTTACAGGATTTAGCAGGAAGGAGGCATCCTTTGCCTGTTTATGGACAAATTCTCAAGAAATATTTTCCATAGAAGATTATTCTTCTATTTTTTGTAGAATAGTTTTTCTTTTCATAATAAAACGAGTTGAGAGTGGTTACATTAGGTATTTACGAAAAATACACCAATTCTCTTTCATATTTTGAGCTTTTCGCTTGTATAAATAGCAAATCTTTTGAAAAATTGGTCTTTATTATTGACAGATACAGTTAAAAACTTTAGCCTGGATATGATATGAGTTTCAACTTCAAGGAATTTTATGAAAGCAACCTTTAGTGAAGAAATTTTTTTATATCAGCACAATGAAAGGTATCAATAACAAAATGAAGATTCTCTGTAGAACAGCTCCTTCCAAAAAACTCTATTACTATCGTCCAGGGCCATCTTAAGGAAATAAGACTTCCTCCCTGCTAAGGAAAATCACAGCTTCAGAGGGATAATCCAAGGATACACTATATCTTGAAGAATAAGAGGTCTCATCACGAGCCGGCTTATCATGATCACAGATATCATAACTTGCTGACTTTGCCAATACTGTCTACCACAATAGGGCAATGACTCAATATTGTTGCAATCAAAAGACAAGGGGTTTCATCACGAGCCAGCTTGTTTAGCAAAGTTATGAATCAAGTGAGTGACTGTGTCATAATTTGGCTACTAAACCAAGACATTGTTCTTTAAGAATGAAAAGAAAATCAAAGCAATAAGTGTAAATATGGATTTTTCTTTGAAAGTTGTAGGTCACCTTAAGTAGGATACAAGATCATTGCTGGGTAACAAGTAACCTTGTCGAGGCTATAAACGCCTGCTGGAAGCAGAGGCTCTACCTACGACAAATGAGCATATTTAAAAACTGGTTTGCAGAGGAGACTTTATTTTATCTTTACAAGACCAAGTAATGGCTGATGTAAATACAAGGACTAGCCTAAGGAAGCAAATAAATAGAATGAAAAGAAGATGAAACAAAATATCATTGACAGTTTAAAGCATAATGTACTCTATCTGTCCATAACAAAGATTAATTTTCTGAAAAATTTTCTGTTCTGGAAGTTTGAAAAATTCAATAGGAAAACAGAGATAACTGGTTCTTCCAAGTGAATCGCCAATTGTTGTGGCCACCAACAACCCCCCTCCTTATTTAGTATTAGCAATAACTCTAGGTAAGTAGGGACCCTTAGTAAAAAATTCAAAAAAATTAATTAAAACTCATGTATTATACTCCTTAAGAAAATATCGCATCGCGCGAAGAAGATAGGACATTTCCTCATGAGTAGAATGATAAACTACGAGAATGCAATGCGAAATACATCGCATCACATGCATTAAGAAATGCTCACAAACGAAAACTTTAAGAAATCGCCGATGGTCGATATGCGACATTGCATATCACAACATCACAAAAACAGCGCATAACTATGTAACGAATTGCGATCATGCGATAATGCGATAAACATGATCGGCTAACCCTGCGATAACACATATTGAGAAAATGTGATAACGTGATGATGCGATGCTGCGATGCGAATCACAAAAATCATCCATTGCAGATTTTCCCCGGCTCAACATTCAAGAAAAATTGAATACGCGCGTTAATGAAAATTAATGAATGTACTCCAAGTGTTAATGAAAGACAGTTTTGTGTTTTCGAAGAGTTAGTTCATGTTAGGTAGCATGTTTTTGTACATCCGTAGAGCTCAGAGCTTTCTTATCAATTTTTATTATCATTACGCTCTCCTTATGTGTGAACTGCAGGAAGGAAAGATAGAAACAACATGAAGCAATGTGCAGGGAGCGATTAAGGAAAAAGGATAAAGCTCTGATACTCGGAAGCAGAGAAGAAATGCCCTTATAAGCGGATACTGAGTGCAACAGAGTCGCGAATTCCAGAGCACTGCTGAGCTATTCCTTGAAGATCTTTTAGTCATAGCCATGGTTCAATGAATGGTTGAACAATGCTGATATTAACAGGCGATTTAACACTCAAGGGTAGAAGTTCAAAAAAGCAGTATTTTTGCAAAATTTTAAAGCTTATACCCAATGAAGGAAAGGCGCTAAAGGCAAAAAACGCACCAGAAAGGCCAAGATCAAAGAACAGAGGCAGTTCTCGATGCGCGATTAGCGCCTAACGCTAATCGTGCATCACTGAGAAAATTGCTCAAAAAGCAAAGTCCCTAACTGCTTAGTCACTCGTAAGCCCGGAAACGCAAGAAAGCAAAGGTAGAGGCAATTTAAGGGTTAACCAAGTGGGATTTGGGTTATTACTGAGCATACACAGTAAATTCACATAGCTAGAGATGATTCTAAAGCATATCTACTCTTTTTCTGGGAAAAATGGTGCCAGCGCTTGCCATTTCTGTTTACTTAGCTCAACCAAAAGTGAAATACAGTCAACCGACTCTACCCAGGCAAATACTGAATGCTCGCAACATTAAGGAGCAAATGCAGAAATAGTTAGATATTAGATTTAATTTTTAGAAATAATTTTGCTTAGAAAAAGGGAGGTCATTTAAACCGTATCCTGAATATGTGTAATTAAGTTATTTAGTTAGTAGTATTTAAGCCCTTCTCATGCATTTAGGGAAGGGTCCATAAATTTATCAAAAACTTGTCCTCAGAACATGCACTTTTGCACCCTCCGAGGAGGTTTTGGTGAATGAATGGATCAAGATTTGTTGATGTTTGCATTTGATATCTGCTACTGATGATGCACTTCTGTACTCTTAGTAGATGTTAGAGCAAGGAGAAATAAATCATTATTGCTTGAAGCTTATGAGTAGGACCAGTCATAAATGGTACTTTTATCTCTTGACCATTTCTGCTTATATGTTAAAGTGATATACAGTTTTCAGTTGTTTATATGTTACTGCATGAATGCTTGAGTTACCATTTGGCACTTTTGTACGGTGGAACTACTTATTTATGTTTAATGTATGAATAGCTTATTATGCGATATGTTGTTCACAACTGTTTTGCCTAACTTCTTATTCAAAATAGTTCATCTTAATTGATTTCCTTTCTTATAATCGATGAATGATCTTTATTACCAGTTGTTATATGAAATCTCTTTAGATCGCATAGTAGAAGAGTTACATCCCAGGTTAGCATAGATTAGATGTGTTGTTTTTATTAGATTACCATAGCATAGAATTAGATTAAAGTTTGAATTAGAATAGCTTAAATAGTTATTCTTAGATCAGCAACATCCAATTCTACACACACACACCCACAGATTGGGAAACTGGTCCCATTATCCCCAGTCGGACCCGCTATACCAAACGGATAAGGAGCTGCCAACCAAGGTCCGGACCGGGTGGGTATCCCCCTTGTTGTCGACCCGATTTTCGGGGCTTCAACAGAACCTTTTGATAAATGGGCCTTGGATTTCGTGGGACCAATGAATCCTTCATCCAGATAGAAATCTTACATCTTGGTCTGCACTGACTATGTCACAAAATGGGTTGAGGCAAAAGCACTGACTAGAGCCACAAAGCAGGTTGTTTCAGAGTTCCTGTTTGAAGACATCTTTGTCCATTTTGGTATACCCAGGGAGATAGTCACAGATGGAGGACCCCAGTTTACATCCCATATGATCCAAAATTTGGTTTAAAAATACAAAATCCATCATTGAATCACAAAACCTTATCATCCACAAGCGAATGGCCAGGTGGAAAACACGAACAAAGTCATTGAGGGGATTCTTACGAAGACCGTGGCCAGTCACCGAAGGAATTGGGCCGATAAAATTCCAGATGTGTTGTGGGCATACAGGACTACATCGAGAAATACGATGGGATTCTCACCATATAAACTTGTGTATGGTAAAAATCTATTATTCCTTATTAAGTTCGAAATCAAGACATTGAGAACAGCATTGCAGGGAAATTTGGATCTAGCTACAACACAAAAGTAGAGGTTGAACCAACTCAATGAATTAGAGGAGAAATCGCTAGCTGCTATCCAACAAATAAAGATTATCCAGCAGCAGAGAGGTAAGTGGCATGATAGGTTCATCAAGAAAAAGAAATTCTAGAAAGAATATTGGGCTCTCTTATATGACTCAAGATTCAAGGACTTCAAGGGTAAGATCTGCACCAAATGGCTAGGTCCCTATGAGGTAAATGCAGTCTCTGAAAATGGGACTATAAATTTGGTTACCATTGATAGTGCAAGGGTGCCATTTCTTGCAAATGGGCACTGTATTTGGTTATATCATAAACCTGTTGCAAGCGATTCATTTTTCAACATTTTCACGAATTCAGATCTCCAGATTACACGAATAGGGGAAACTCCCTTGTGTTGCCAAAATTCTATTTTCTTAATAAGTGTAATAGATGAAAACCAATAGTTGTTGGTGGTTGTTACACCTTCCTCAATAAGAAAAAACACACACATAATAAAAAAATAGTGAAAACCCTTTCTGGGTGTAGACAGACAAATTCTGCAGCAGTTAAAAACCACTCTATGGCGGTTATTACACACTTTGTAAAAACATTTGGTATTTCAAGCATACTCTACAATAATGTTGTTACATGACAATTTTTTCTTTATTTTTATCTTTTGTGAAAATTAATAATATATAATAGTCGTCTTGGCTATTACATCTGTAACAACCGACAACTTCTAGAAATAATCTGAGTAAATTATTTATTGTAACACACAGCATGCATCATCGTGGTTCAGAAAGTAGTTTCCTTAACCGCCAAAATTAAGTTTGCACGCCTCGCAAAAAATCTCTTCTCCCCATGTCACACCAGGTACGTCATACATAGGTAATATCATTATCCGCTTTTATTCAATAATTATGGAAATCTAACATGATATCCCTTTTGACGGCCGAGGTCGGCTATCACATTTAAGTTGGGCGGGGGATTATATGGCGACATGACCTTTGCATGACTTGTGAGTATTTAAAAACCACAACCAAAAGTATAATGATATGGTAATAATTGTCACTTAATGATCGGTCATGCCAAAAAAGGGAACTGTACCTCTGACTAGACCTCCCATAACCTAACATTAATAAGGAAACATTACTGCACAGTACTAATCATGATTGCAAATCTTAATTTGAAATTCTCACCTATGTCACCCTACAATTTGGCCCCTGCTAGAGCATTGCATCCCCATTTAGAGTGCTCAAAGAAGAAGAGAAGAACAGTTGCAGGGCTGAAATAGCTGAGTAGTGTGTCGATTTCTCCAAAACTTCTATAGGAGTGAAAAAGAGAGGAGAAAAACATTGAATTTGTGTAGCGATGGGTGGAGGAGAAATTTGGCATGAACCAAGGTCAACAGAGGCTTTGGAGAACTATCCCGAAGCATGTCAAAGTTTTAAAGACGCAGGCTGGTTTGAGTTTTTTCAGATGTTGGAATGATCAAATGGGGGAATTTCCATGGAGGTCATGAAGAATTTAGAGAGGAATCAGAACAAAGTCATGGGATTAAAGCTGGAGGTTACAGAAGGGGTAATTTCTCGAGTGACGACATTACCAATAGAAGGAAAAAGGTGGTTTAACAGGAAAGTGAATGACCCCTCCTTGAAGGAGGATTTTCTCCAAGGGGAGGAACAACTAGTGAAGAAAGGAAGGGGGATTGATAGGTTGTCACTTCCCCAGCCATGGGATGATGTCGCCCTTTACCTTATCAAGTATATCACCTATGAAGGAAGGGCAACAATCGTATTCAATTACCACTTTCCATTGCTAAACCACCTTCGACATCGATAGATGATAAATCTTCCCTACTTTTTGTTGGAAAAAAATAAGAATATGGTTGCGGCCATAAAAATAGTTGCACATCCAGAGACATGCGTCACAAAACATGGTGTCATTAAGCTTATTGTGATGGATTCCCTAAGTCACAAAGGCAATATTTGGGAGGAATTCATGAGAAAGAAGGCTAGAAATACCCGTAGGAAATAAACTAGGACATCTGAGGAAGCTTGGGCAGAAACCAAGGAGCAGCCCCAGCCCTCGAAAGTAAGGGTTGGAAAGAGGCCAGTTGACAAGCCAAATATTGGTGATAGGTGGCCAAAGTAGAGAATAAGGGTTAGTGGGGACCCAAATTCCCCATCCATGTCTAAGAATAATAAGGAGGAAGCACAGCAGAAGGATGAAGAGCAGGCTCAGTCAGAGGAACCTTCCTCACCTGGTAAGAATGAAACTCAACCCTTGTTGTTAAAAAATGAAAATTCAGAAAAAGAGAACGAAAAGCTAAGGAAGCAGTTAGAAGAGGAGAAAGTAGAGGCAAGGGCCTTGGGGTTAGACACTATTGGCTTAGTGGGTCATGACCCAGGTTCAGAGTTAAGTTTTCCAAACAAATCCTTACACTACTGGCCCTTTCGACATCAACCCGTAGAGTGCAAACTAAAGTCTCACCCGAAGCAGTATGGGGGGATGCTGGAACCGTGTTTCTGCACCCAAAGATGAGCATGATGTCATTTTATGCCTCTAATCTTCCTTCATGCAGATCAATAAGCCTTTAAGTCTTATCGGTATAACTTCATTTTATTAGCCTATAGACCTTTGCAAAAGTCTACGACTGTCTTTCGCAGACCCTAAACAGGTGAATCAAATTCTTGCGTGCTTTTGTGATTACCCCTACTTCTGTATTTACCCAAATCGGCTTGAGTATCTAATAACTTTAACATGCATTAAGATATTCTTCGCATAAACAGATAGTATTACTTGCATTCTTATAATAATGTAAAACATGCAGAATCGTGGATCAATACAATATTAATTCATAAACCCATCATTCATCATAACATAAAAGCACATTCATTCATAACAGAAATATATAGACAAAATAAAAATATTTCCAGAATAATCTCTTTATTGATACTTCAGTTCTTCTTACAGACTCAAGACTTCTTTATGCACTCAGCTGCAGGGGTTTGTGCACTCAGGTACAAACTCTACTCTAGGCCTCTATGCACTCAGCTGTAGAGCTGCTCTTCTACTCTAAGACTCTTCACTTTACGCTTCTACTGACATATTACCTTTGTCTTCATCAATATCATGAGCTGAACTGCCTTAGACACTCTAAGACTCTCCTTTTTATACAATCCCATGGTTAGCAGACCATGGGTCGATCTACTGAAGCTGACACATATTACATAAAAGAAGGTAAAATCCCTTTATGACACTTTACTATCGATGTGCTCCACGACCACAACTTGTGGAGACTTTACACTTTACATAACAAAAATTCGGGCTTGTCACCCCAAAACTTGGGCTTTTTCCCCAAAATTGACCCTAGGGGACCTTGTACCAACAACCCCCCAACAAAAATATCATGAATTTCCCCCCGAGTCACTCTATTGGCATGGAGATATTACTGTGAAGACCTCCCAGTTCAACCTGTGCCACTGCTACCTTAGTCGCACTCTGTATGGCTACCTACTTGATCTGCTCCACTAGCTGCTCGGTTGTTGGTCCTGCACTGTCTTCCTTTACCTTCTGTTGTGTCCTCTGTAGGCTCACCAACATCTCCTCAATGGTGAAAGAGATAACATATGCCTCATCCAGCCAAGGCCCAAATCCAATCTTGAGGACCACCTCTTTCCGTTGCACTGCCTCCACCTATTCGAGCAACTACTTTGCCTCATGTAGCTTTGCCAATATTTGCACTATATTGACTGTGCACGTTGTCGCGCTTGCTTCATCATATTACTATTGCAATTCCCATGCCTTTGTTTTTAACTTCTATAGGTTAGGATCCTCCTACAGAGGCCTAAGAAACTCCCTAGATTTCTCGAAGAATAGAGTGCATTCCACCACCGTGAGATATATTGCGGCAACTCTATCCTTGATAGCAGCTTCAGGCTGTTCTCTGACCTCTAGTGGAGTTGAAGGATGTGAATTCAACTCAAGCTCTGTTATCTTCAGGTTCATCTCAAATTGAACCTTGGCCACTTTCATTTTTGCATCGAGCACACCTGCAACCAACTTTCGAATCTTGGCCTCCAACGACGCTTCCTCTGATATGTGCAGTTCTAGAATGGTTCTACATGCTTCAACTACCATGGCTGCAATTCACTCATTATGCTCTTGAACCTTCTTCCATGCTTGTAGTGCTACCTTCTTTTCAACAAGCATCTATTCGTTGTTAACCTTGTATTGATTGATCATGCTCAGCGCACGCTGCTCCCAGGCCTTAAGCTCTGATATCACACCTACTTGCAAGGTGTGAAGGAACGCAATGGGGAGCATGTCTAAGTTCAGACCAATATTCTTTAAAGTGTTGAAAGTAGCCTTGTTAGCATCTACCTCCATGCTTAGAGATCCATCAGGCAGCGTGACTACCCGGAGATCCAACAATCGAACCAACTCTGCTTCTTGAGTAGTCCCTAGCACCAAACTAGTTGATGTCACGCTACTTTACCTTGCACTTGCTTGAAGTCTCATTGTTTGGATCTACAACTCATGCAGACCCGTCTGTATGGCATGTAGTGCCTACTTGTGCTGCTACTCAAACTACTGCAGTAGTTCTGATTCATATCCCTTACCTTATTGCTAATATCATCTAAGTTTCCCTCTATCAAGGTAATTGGATCGAGCGACGACTTGGAGGCTTTGGTCTTATTTCAATGTCCCTCCTTTTCCTGTTCCCTATGTCACTTCATGTGGAAGGGAGTTCTCTCCTGATCACCGCCACCCTGTTATGACTGTTCTTCTTCCTTCATTTGGGCCAAAGGAGATTTCTAACTTCTGCCAGAGCTGCACTCTTCTTGATCTACTTGTTCCTTTGCAGCGCGCTTCTCTTTTTCTCGGTCCTTCTCCTCAGTCTCCTTCTTCCTCTTTCCTACCAAATACTGAACCTTCATTCGGGCTGCTTCCTTTTTCTGGTTTTCCGCAGACTTTCTAGTCCTAGCGGCCAAATCCAATGTTGTGTGCCAATATGTTGGCCATTTCTTGAGGACCTCTACAACAACATCATTCGTAGCCAAGTAGGGAAGATCATACCACTTCAGATATGTATCCTTTCGTGCCCGAATGTAAACACGGTGGAAGTCCGCTTTTAACTCTGCGTACCAATATAACTTCTTAAAGACAGTTGGTGACAACCACGATTTTCAGTTGATGGCTGTGCAGGTGCTCGCCTCCATCAATACGCAAAACACTTTTCTTTCCCTTACTCAGTTAATGTCCTTGGTGGCCCATAAAGATGTAAACTTTGTGCTTCAGGAAAATCTATCTTGATCGGAGGAAATTGGCTGTCCTCCAGCAACTCCCACGCAACCAGGACAATTGAGAGTAATATCCATGAATAATGAAATGTCTTGCTGTGGTCCTATGCCTCCCTGTAGTTTGCGAGGAATTCGTTTCACAGGTAGCACACCCAGTTGAACTGTATACCCTCTATACACTGAGCTGCTAACAAAACCACTGGTTTCGGCACCTCGTTCATGCAACACTTTCTCATCACTTTGCTAGCCAAAGTTTGGGTAGAAACCTTCACTGCGGGGTCAGTAATGTTGGAAATGGAATACCCACATGACTTCTTGACAAGTTTGAACTTGTACTTCATCTTCTCGGCAATGTCATGCTCACCCATCTTTCCACTAAATGCCTTAGCGAGATTTAGTCCTAAATGAGGGAATAATGTGATCCTATGGACCAACTTATTAGTGATTTGTATTGGCTCACTCAACCATAAGAATATGTCATGAACAAGGCATAGCAACTGCTTAATGATCGATAGCAGTGACGGTAATGGTCACTTTCTGGCTACGTTGCACGGTCTCTACCCTGATAGCGCAACTCCCTTCGCACTTCTGTTGGTATTGTGACATCCTCCTATTTTGTGCAGAGCCCTAGTTGCGCAGCTCTACAACCCGGGAAGTGTAGTTTATAGTCCTGCAACTCTTTGCAGTTGCATGGAGTGCTAAGACTATGCTACCATCATATAGTCAACTGATCGAATCCCCGATGTATGGCTTTAATCGAATTCCATTTACCTTTCCCAAAAATGGATCTCCATTCAATTTCACAAGTTGAACTGCTCCATCATCGGTAATCTCCTTGATCACATATGGCCCTAGCCAATGCATCTAAAATTTTCCTAGGAATTTATCAAACTTGCTATCATATAATAAAACTAAGTTGTTTACCCTAAAGGTGTAGAGTTTGATGTGTCGATCATGCCATGCCTTTTTGCGCCCCTTCTAAACTTGCTGATGGAATCCAGCCAAAAATATATCTTCCTCGACCTCTGTCAGCTGCGTGAGCCTCTCTTCTAAGGCTCTGCGATCTACCATACTTGTGAATGCTACTATGTGTAGACTAGGCATAATGTATTCCATTGGCATCATAGCTTCTATGGCATAGACCAGCTTGAAAGGTGTCTATCTAGTCAGCTTTCTACAAGTAGTTCTATAAGCCCATAACACTGCTGGTACACGCACATCCTAATCATTCCTATATGCATTGCAAACCTTTGTCAATGTTTTCTCCAATATCTTATTAAATGCTTCAACTGTCCCATTGTCCTGAGGATGATATGGCGTAATTTTCCAATGAAAACTTGGAATTATTCCGTCAGCACACCAGTTGTTTCATTAAGGAAATGTGTACCATGATAACTCATCAAAATCTTCGAGAAACCAAACCTTATCAACACATACTCAAATAAGAACTTCACCACTATTTCCCATGTACAGTCCTTTTCAGGCTGTGCCTCCACCCATCTGGTGAAATACTTAGTCATGATGATGATGTATCATGCACCCGTCTTCTTTCCTGGAGGCTGATTTGGGCCTACAAAATCAATTTCCCATTTCTCAAATGGATCCAATGATACCTATGAATTCAAAGGCAGTTCATCCCTCCATGATCTCCTGCCAGTTCTTTGACATGCATCACATGCCCTAAAATATGCTTTGGAATCCTTATGCAATGTTGGCCACCACAACCCAATGCGTAAAATATTTTGCACTATTGCTTTCCCTACATAATGGCTTCCTGCAGCCCCTCCATGAGCTTCAACTAGGATACTTCTTTGTTCAAATTAAGGCACATAGCGTCACAGTATCTGGTCCGATCCAATTTTATACAAGTGACCTGCAAGAACAGAAAAATCTACCACGCGCACCACTAATTCCTTCTTCTGTTGACTAGTGCACCCCTTTGGAGCCCTTCTTGTAGTCAGGAAGTGGATAATGTTTGCAAAATGATTGTCTACTACATGAACTGCAAAGAGTTTCATGTCAAGCAATCCTTCTTCTAAATTGGTAGGCTCCTCTCCAGTTTCAATGCGCAACAGATAATCTGATCCTGAATTCAATCTCCCTGGCTTCACAATTACTTCAAAATGGTACTCCCAAAACAAAAATAACTATCTAAATATTTCCCCACCCAACATGGGCTTGTTGCCTAGGTACTTTAATGTGGAATGGTCTGTATAGAACTTAAAGTGTCCTCCTAGAAAGTAATGCCTAAACATTTGGAGCGCATACACCATAGACAACCCTTCGTGCTCTATCGTCGAATAGTTCTTTTCAGCCTTAGAAAACTTCTTGCTCACAAAGGCTACTGGGTGATCCAATTATCCTTCACTGGCCTATGTTAATAGTGCTCCTAATGCAATACATGACACATCCACATGCACATGAAATTCCTTATTCCAATCTAGGAAGACTAGGATCGGTGCGGTGACCATTTTCTCTTTCAATACATCTAGACTTTGCTAACATTCCTCATTCCAACAGAATGTAGTGTCATTCTTCAATAGCTTTTCCATCGGCGTGGTAATCTGGGCATAGATCTGGATGAACTTTCAATAGTATCCAGTATGACCTAGTATTGCACAGAGCTGCTTAACACTCCTTGGTGCCTCCAAATTAATTATGGCCGCGATCTTAGCAGGGTCCATAATCAATCCTTGTCTGCACACCACATGACCCAACAAGATTCCAAAAGGGATGAAAAATAAACACTTCTTCAAGTTTAGTGCAATTTGATACCTCCGGCACATATCCAGCATCAAGTGCAAACTATCTACATGGCTCTTTACCAGTCCAAACACTATCCAATTGTCAAAGTATGCCTCCAAAAACTTGTGAATGAACTCTTTGAACATCGCAATGACTACGCGTGAAAAGCTTGCCAGCACATTCTTAAGTCCAAAAGGCATTACCATATTTTGAAAGCATCCCCACTTGGTCACGAAGGTAGTCTTACTCCTGTCTTCTAGTGCAATCTTTATCTGATGGTATCCAAAGAACCCATCAGTGAATGAAGAGGCCTCCTACCCACCAACATTATCAAACACTTCATCTGTGAACAAAGTTGGGAAAGGATCATGAATGCAAGCATCGTTTAGCTTCCTAAGATCTACGCAAATCCTTATCTCATCCTTCTGCTTCTTTTCCTGAACTACCATTGGACTTACCCAATCAGACTCCTCCACTGGTTCAATAATACCCACTACCAACATCTTGTCCAACTCTAAGTGGACCTTTTCCTTGTACTTAGGATTAAGGTGATATGGCCTCTACTTCACAGGCTTCATGTCTGGTTTCAACGTTATTTTCATCACTCATAAATCACCTATTATCCCCTTCAAGTCTAAAAATTTTGTAGGGAACAAATCCTGGTACTCACGGAGCAACTCAGTGACCTTATCCACGATAGCATCATCCCAGTAGTCCCCTATCTTCGCAAAATTCGGCTCCTCCTCTATTCCAATTTTCACTTGTCTCGTTTTCAGTGGCGCAGTCATATCTGGCTTCTCTATCTGCAACCCCTCAACTTCACGGTGACCTTCTGCCTCTAGGATATTAACATTCCTTGGATCATCCTCTTCTTCTTCTTCAGTAGACACATAGTAGCACTCCAATGCATGGTGCAGCTGTGTGGTCCAATCTGGTTGAGTCAAATCCTGGGGATCTTGTGAGATTCTGAAGATCACTACCTTGACCTCCTGCAACACTTCATCGATGCACTCAAATCTATATTCAAAGCTGAATGTCATCACAAATCCCTATCTCAATATATCCCATTCATCTGTGCTATGGCGGAGCTCGGTTTCTAGGTACCAATTCATTGGTATTACATCTAAAGTATGAAAAAACAAATGCACCCATTTTGGTTGCAGTTATGCTCCATAAGCATTAGTCCATTTTGCTAAGTGATCGTGTGGATCACTCCTCCCATCGTATTTCTCTGTAAATCGCACCTTTGGGTGACCAAACTGCACCCTCATCATTCTTTTGTATTCACACCTGTTATAGACATATTTGGGCACTACAACCCCAATCACATATGTCAATAAACCAAGGGCTCTTCAATCCCTAAAAGTGTTGTTTCATACCCTAAAGGATCATGGTCAACTGATTACATCATTTCCCAGAAGTTCCACCTGAAAAACCACTTAGAACTGGCCAAAATTGGACCATACTGACTTCTCCTTGGTCAAGGTGCGATGCATACTGACTCCTACACTAGCCAAGTGCGATGCATACTAAAAAGGCCTTCTATGGGGTGCGATGAGTGAGAATGGACAAATGTATGAAGCAGTTTGATAAATGGATGCTCATGGAATCTTCCAGAAACTTCCTCTATGACACTTGCCTCTCTGAATTCGCCTAGGGATGAGTAAGAGATCAATGAAATCTCCAAGTGGAACCAAGAACTATCAGTGGAATGACACTAATCAAAAACCCAGAGCTGACTCACACCTATGCAAATATCTATAAATGGATCCCTCATCTGAGAGATCTGGAGGCAGGAATTTTGTAATTTGTAAAGAAGTGATATTAGTTTGTCTTTGAGAAGGAGCATTATATTGTTGGGTGATCTTTCTTTTCATGAGGTGAATAGGGATTTGATGCTAGGAGGATGATTCTGGATCAAACAACTAGGTTGTAATCCTTTCTTCTATTATTAATAAAGTTCTTTGAGTTTTCCTCCATATAATTGTGTATTTGTGAATCTTGTTATTCATGAATGCAATTGTATGGTCAATGTATTTCTGATTCTTCATTGTTTATGATATTATAGATCTAGATGCTTTGATGGTGTTTTGTTACTTTGTCTCTACAGGTATTCTCTAAAGTGGGACAAGTAGGAGAGGAGTTGCAAGCTCTATCAAGGGAGAGAGAAATCAAGCAAGGAATCAAGATGAAGATCCAAATTGGCCCCCTTTGCTTCTCTCTTATCTATCATACATAAAGGAAATCACAAATTGCTTTGGTTGTTTGTTTCTAAGATAGCTACCTGTCTTAGTGGGACTAGCAGATTGAAAAGACACTAGTTTTCCCGGAAACAAAATGGTGACTCCACTGGAGGGATAGCGCTTCCCCTTACTTTAACAAGCTGGAAAGGCCAGTAGCTCGGCAATCGTTTCATATTTAATGAGTCTAGAAAGAGCTTAAAAGAGACTCTTTTTTGAGCAACGAGTGATGTTTTTAGGTAGCAACTCGTTCCAGGTAAGATTGGAACTTCTCAAAACATGGCGGTGTGAAGAGGGTGGCTAATAGAATCACTCGTCGCAGCTGTTCCTCAAAAGGGTAAACAATCAAGTGGAAGCATATGATTGGGCAAAAGAATGGAGGTGATGGTAAGAACATAACCAAGGATCAAAACGCTGATAGCAATGCAATCACAGAGGTCGTTTACTGAAGGCGGGTTTATTTTTTAATGAGCTTGAACCTTGCATTAACATATGCTCAGTGGCGGGTTTATTTTTTAACGAGCTTGAACCTTGCGGAAAAATTGCTCATTCCGATCATTTTAAAGATGTCTCTCATTAGTAGGTTCATTTTTTAGCGAGCTCGCACCATGTAAAACTTTGCACATTGATTTTTTATGTAGGCTAGAAACGACCAAACTATAGAGCTAACTACACTAAAAGCTAAGGAACTACTAATATTATGTAGAGTGGTTTTGTCTTTCGTCTAGACACAACCTTTCCTTTGCTTTGTCTACGCGCTGCAGAAAAAGGTGATTGGCGATCAGACCAATCACCTAACCTAAGCAGTTAAAACTAAAAAGCTAAAAAGCTAAAAAATGAAATTGGACACTTTTTACTTGCATAAAAAGGGTTGCATGCCCCTAGGTATTGAAAAACGAGAGTTCCCAAGTCACCATATGGGAGTCCTCACAATTAGACGGGATTGTTTCGTCAGCAGAGCAGAAAAAACACTTCCTTGGCTTTGTCCATCGAAATAGACAAAGGTGAATGGTGTGAGCTTTCAATCACATAACCTGTTGGGCGACCCAATCTTGCCTTCAGAAGGTCCACCTTCAGATGATACAATTTCCAAAGAGAATGAGAACAAAACTGTTCAAATTCTTTTTGTTAATATAGAGTCTGATGAACTCGGGGGCAATCCACCTGTTCCTTTACAATAGGAGGAAAATTCCCCAGTTCAAGGGGTTCATCTAGTCGTTTATCTGGTACCCCCTCTGAGTAGTCTAGTCATTTCCTTCGATTGGAATCAACTAGCAAGACCCCACCTTCCATCTAGTGTACCATTCTAGATCATAGTACAAGTTTACAAAATGATCATGTCTGTCACTATTATAGATGAAGGGGCTTCAGTGAGTATCCCTTCCTCAATTGCTTGGAAAGAACTTGGTTCGCCATCGCTTCTACCTGAGACACAAAATTTTTCAAGCTTTAACAAAATAACCAGATGATTGTTAGGGATCCTTTCAAAGTTTCCAATAACTTTGAAAAGGAAAACCATTCACTTGAACATGATGGTAGTCCAAGGGCCATTATATTACAATCAACTCCTTGGGCGTGACTATATTTATAGCATGGAAGCTATTGTTTCCACACTCTTTCGAGTGATGTGTTTCCCGCATGAAGGAAAAATGGTACAGCTTATGGACCAACTTTCATTTCCCCGTTCAAACGTAGCTACAAATCAAACATCATCCCTAAATGGTCTCTTTGCATCGATGATGTCTCTTCAACCTTCATTTCATCAACCTAATTACCGCGAGTAGTCCGGTGAATGTAACAAAGCTTAGGGGGCATGCACCCTGGTCTACTTCGGAAGGAAAATCTTGCTAAAAAGATAGATTTCTTTGTAGGTTATATGATTGGTCTGAAACACCATTTCCTTGTAGGTTATGGAATTGGTCTAAAATAGTTATTTCCTTGCAGGTTATGTGATTGGAAGCTCACACCATTCACCTTTGTCTATGGACAAAGCCAAGGAAGTGTCTTTGTCTAACCCTGACAGAAACAATCTTGCCTAACCGTAGGGAATTCCATACGGTAACCTGGAAACTCTCGTTTTTCAATACTTGGGGGCATGCAAACCTTTTTTATGCAAGTAAAAAATGACCAATTTCATTTTTTTAGATTTTTAGTGTGTTTTAGCTTGTTAGTTTCAACTTCTTAGGTTAGGTGATTAGTCTAACCACCATTCACCTTAGTCTGCACCACACAGACGAAGCAAAGGAGGGGTTGTGTCTAGACGAAAGAAAAAACCATCCTACCTAATCTTAGTAGTTCCTTAGCTTTTATTGTAGTGAGCTTTGTAGTTTGGTTGTTTCTAGCCTACATAAAAAGGCAATGAGAAAATTTTTGAATGGTGCAAGCTCGCTAAAAAATGAACCTACTAATGAGAGACATCTTTAAAATGATTGGTATGACCAATATTTCTGCAAGGTTCAACCTCGTTAAAAAATAAAACCACCACTATGCATATGTTAATGCAAGGTTCAAGCTCATTAAAAAATAAACCCGCCTTCAGTAAACGACCTCTGTGGTTGCATTACTATCAGCCTTTTGAGACTTGGTTGTGTTCTTACCATCACCTCCATTCTTTTTGTTGATTATACGCTTCCACTTGATTGCTTACCCTTTTGAGGAACAACTGCGATGAGTGATTCTGTTAGCCACCCTCTTCACACCTCCATGTTTTGAGAAGTTCCAAACTTACCTGGGACCAATTGCTACCCAAAAACATCACTCGTTCCTAAAAAACGAGTCTCTTTTAAGCTCTTTTTAGACTCGTTAAATATGAAAATATTGCCAAGCTACTAGCCTTTCTAGCTCATTAAAGTAAGGGGAAGCACCATCCCTCCTCTACATTTTAATATTTTTGGACCTGAGGGATCATCCCACAAAAATATTAAGCACTTCTATTTTTCAGCTCGCTAAAGTGATTGAAAAGTCATCCCTTTCATATTATTTTATACTCTTTTAGACTTAAGGGATTATGCCACAAAAAATGAATGCTGGAGTTTCCTTTTCATCCCTTTTCAAACTCTCTAAACATGAAAAGGATTGAGTTATATTTGTCGTTAAACTTGTTAAAAAAATAGCACCAAACTTGTCCACCCATACAAGAACGAGTTTCACTATCACTAGGTTCAGTAAAACATAGTGACAGGTTTGCCTGAAGGGAAAATTATAGAACAAGCATAAGTTATCCTCATCAAGATTGACAAAAATAAAGAGGTACTGGTAAGCAATGACTGGGGAAAAAGGGAAGAAAACTTGAAGAAATTCATTGGTAGCAGGTCGCTCTTGAACATGACACTTTCACTCCATCACCATGATTCAGTCGAGTTGGGTTATTCCGTTCACCGGTCATATCACCATTGGTCCTCCACACCATCCATCTTTTTGGGTTAATGCTACCAATCCATCTTAGTGTCACTGACATGTTCAAGAGAAGTCATTCAGAAAATTCACCACCCAGCTATCGCCTCATCCACTGCAATACCTTCACCCTCCATTTTTCATGACCGCCATTCCTGAACCTTGTATCATTAGATCATTTTCACCTCTAGAAAATAATTTGCTTTGTTTTGTGTCATAGATGTGGGATACATCAAGGCCCTCCTACAACAGGTCACTTCTTTTCGACATCATCCCATTATCCAAGAAGTTGACTTAGAAACAACCCTTTCAGTACTTTGAAGCTTGCATGCCTCAATGGCAAGTTTCTCACTCCCGGCGATAGGTTTACATTAATGACCTTTGACCGAGAGATTTTGCATGGTGTTCAACATCGGATCATATATTCACATCGCATGAATTACACTGTAGTACCTTGAGGGTCATTAACATTATCGATGATTCCTTTCACACCTGTTAATAGCTTCCATCATTGGTTGGTAATCAGGCAATGCCTTTCCATGTTCTACTTCAGAACATCTTTTCACATGGATCAACTTGTACATCGAGCGAAGATTGAATGAGTTTGAAGACCGTAGATCTATGTTTCATCCATCCAGGTTGTGATATATTCAGGAATATGAAGACATCAAATGTACACAGAAGTTGCACAAATGATCATCCAAGCTAAGGGATGATGACTCTACATACAAAGAATCAACAGTCTGCAACAACAGACGATTATGTGTCCTATGTACATGAAAATGAATTTATAAAGCTAAGCATGGGAATGCCCACCTCAGCTAGATCATGAAAATAATATGATGATGATGTATTGTATTGTATTTAATACAGGTCACCTTCCAGTTTGAATACCTCGGATCCTCATGATAAAGCATTTCACCCGACATTAGAAGATTTACGACCTTATGCTTTAGGGGGAAAATGTTATAGACATATTTGGGCACTGCAACCACAATCACATATGTTGATAAACCAAGGGCTCTTTAATCCCTAAAACTGTTGTTTCATACCCTAAAGGATCATGGTCTACTGATTACATCATTTCCCAGAAGTTCCACCTAAAAAACCACTCAGAACTGGCCAGAACTGGACCATACTGACTGCTCCTTGGTCAAGGTGCGATTCATACTGACTCCTACACTAGCTAGGTACGATGCATACTAAAAAGGCCTTTTGTTGGGTGTGATGAGTGAGAATGGACAAATGTCTGAAGCAATTTGCTAAGTGGATGCTCATGGAATCTTCCAGAAACTTCCTCTATGACAGTTGCCTCTCTGAATTCGTCTAGGGATGAGTAACAAATCAATGAAATCTCCACGTGGAACCAAGAACTATTAGTGCAATGACACTAATCAAAAACCCAAAACTGACTCACACCTCTACAAATATCTATAAATGGATCCCTCATCTGAGAGATGTGGAGGCTGAAATTTTGTAATTTGTAAAGAAGTGATGTTAGTTTGTCTTTGAGGAGCATTGTATTGTTCGGTGATCTTGCTTTTCATGAGGTGAAGAGGGCTTTGATGCTAGGAGGATGATGTTGGATCAGACAGCTGGGTTTTAATCCTCTCTTCTACTATTAATAAAGTTCTTTGAGTTTTCCTCCATATAATCATGTATTTGTGAATCTTGTTATTTGTGAATGCAATTGTATGGTCAATGTATTTCTGATTCTGCATTGTTTATGATATTACAGATCGAGATGCTTTTGTGGTGTTTTGTTACTTTGTCTCTAGAGATATTCTCTAAAGCAGGACAAGTAGGAGAGGAGTTGCAAGTTCTATCAAGGGAGAGAGAAATCAAGAAAGGAGTCAAGTGGAAGATCCAGGTTGGCCCCCTTTGCTTCTCTCTTATCTATCATACATAAAGGAAATCAAAAATTTGTTTGATTGTTTGTTTCTAAGATAGCTACCCATCTTAGTGGGACTAGTAGATCAAAAAGACACTAATTTTCCCGAAAACAACACCATTCATCAAAATTCTCTCCATGCGCACCCCACCATCTTGTGGGCATAGCACACAATGCCAAATCTAGTGCTTGGAAGAGATGCTTCTCAAGCACTTCCCTTTCAAATGCATCCAAAAATTTATCTACATCAGTTATACCATCATAATAAGGAAAACTCCTTACCTTCAATGATACACAATGCAATGATTTAGTCATCATGTTATAGTGCAGCGTAGATACTTCATGCAACCTATTCTAGCAGTGTTCCAACTCTTCATCCAAATACAATGTGCAAGAACTTTCATGGTCCCATGCAATGCACCCATCTACTATCAAATTCACCCAATATTAGTCACACACTGTTATTTTGTAAATCTTGTACAAATCATCATCACTTTCATAATCACAGAAGGGTTCAGTATAGCGCGGTCCTTCTGCAGGGTCGAGAGGTACTACTACGTGGAGTGATTTCCTCTCAAATGACATTGTCTACTTCTTCAATTTGATCACCCCATTTATGTTAATATCCCAGTTGATCCCAATGAGCGCGGGGTAGGGATTGCTGTCATCGACAATCTCTATCACCTAGAAATCATCCAATGCACTCACGCCTTCAATATCTACTGTCATTCCTTGCAATCTTCCCATGGGGATAATCTTTTGTTGATTCACCATCCTCAATTGAATTGGAGACCATTACAGCGCAGGTCTCTCCATTCTCTCCCATGTTTGTTTAGGTGAAACATTCGCATTTGACCCAAGGTCTAAAATAATTTAGTCCATTTCATATTCACCTATTTACGTGGTGAGCCTCATCTCACACCCTGTTCTTGCCTAATGCTTACCAATTTTCCTGACCATGCATGGTCCCTCGGGAGCATTTTCTTTACCAGCACATTTATTGATCGACTCCTGTAATCCTTTCACGGCCTTGCTATTGCATAGTAGCTTCATACAGGTCTCCAAAAAGGTGGTAAGCACGGATGGGTCCATTTCTTGTTGGCTTATTTGGGACTAACCTAGGTTCGGAAGTGTTTTAGCCAAATGAATCTCGCACTGCTGACCCTTTCGACCACAATTCATGGAGCGAGGACTGAAGTCTCACCTAAGGTAGTATGGGAGGCTGATGAAACCAGGTTTCCACAGCCTAGGGATGTCTTGATGGGTTTTGGAGGGGTCGTGAACTGATCCACGCACTCGCGCTACTCTGCACAGCTCTCTGGCCTTTGCGTAGCTCTACGACGAGGCACTTCCTAGATTCCTTATTATTATTATGGTTATTGTAGATTTGATTTAGGTCTTAGAGTCTTAATCAATATTCAATAGCTATAACCATCATGCACAACCATAAATCTTAAAGATATGCATAAAACCATAACATAAGAATATTCATATAGATCTGAGACCAGACACACAATAATTCATAAACACTTATCTTTATTAATATTCTGTTTTAGTACAACCCAATTCTTCCTTATGCACTCAGCTGTAGCGGTCTGTGAACACAGCTGCAGACTCTACCAAGCCTTTGTGCACACAGCTATAGAGCCTTCTCTAACCACTATCAACCCTGACTCAGACTTATAGACTCAGATCGAATATTTCCTTCATAAACCTATAATGCTTAGATCAGAAAACGATACCTTTACCCTTAGAGCCTCGCTCTATTTATACATTCCCATGGTCCGCAGACCATGGATAGGCCAACATATTCTATATTAACTTTACATTATTTTTGGGCAGACAACCCTTTGACCTGACTCATTACATGCTCCGCACACTTCGCGAAACTTTTACAGTATCAATACTCAAAACTATGGGCTTTAAGCCCCAAATCTGTTACGCAGGGGATCCGCTACCCAACAAGCCCCCAACACAATCATTGTGACTTGTACCAAGTCACTCGTTCGTGTGGTGAGACACGCTGCTAAGGTATTGCGGTCCACCATCCCTGCGAGTGATGCACTACGTTCTATTGCTCCATCCTTGCCTCCTGTAAAACTTCTTCAAGCTCATGTTCTATTGCCTCTACTCATTTTCTCAACCGATGATGCTCATTCTGCTCTACTCAGTTAACACAAAGTGACCCCTCATACTATTTTAGCTCTAGTTGAGATGTCAAAGGCAAGAATCCTTTGTGCCAAAGCGACATGTTTCCGATCTTAGGTCTAGTATACACACTATTTGTTGAAGCTTGTGTTGCATTTTTGCAAGAGAGATGATCTTGTCCATGAGGTCCCAATCTTCAAGGTGTGTCAGAGACAAACTGTTAGCCGGAATTCTGTCATTTGTCTCAAAATTCACCATCTTTCCCTTATCTTTCATGGATTGCCTACCAGGCCATGGTCTAGACAGCGGCATCCGAACGAGTCCTGCTACTTATCTAAGAATTTCTGACACATCCCCTACCATCGGTGTTGAGCTTGGGGTGGTGTTCATGGTCATCGACATTACACTATCCAGAAGGTCCTGTATCTATTTTCGCAATATTGAAAACCCTGGGCTTCCTCCCTTATCATTGAAGTTCAACTGTTCCATACCTATTGGAAGGCATAATAGCTTAAGTCACCAAATACCACAGTTTGTGCAGTGGATGCCCCGCTATGATTTATAGGCCCGTGGAAATTCAAATTTAGTAATTCCCTCCTTTTCTGTCTTATTAATGCTAGATCTATGGTAGATCATTCTAAATCTAGCTCATACTGCGTGTCTTAATTGCCCGCAGCCCGCTCCTTTTCACCAGAACTCAGACATCTTGTCATGAACAATGATAGCAACAATCACTTCCGTGTTTATCCATGCAGCATCACAACCCCTTTTTCACAACCACGACACTTGTGACCTACCAGTCCTATGTGCGCCCATGTTGTCATGCAGCTCCCTAATAGATTGTTTTACCAACCTGCACTCTCTTCCAACTATTTGGAGCATTGAGACTGTGCTTCAACCAGTTAGTCAGGTAGTCAGCCCCTCGTGTAGGGCTTCAGGTGACTGCCATTTACTTTTCCTGGGAAGGACTCCCCATTTAGTTTGACAAGTTGGATCATGCCTCCGTGTGTGACCTCTTTTACCTCATAGGGTCCTAACCAATGCATTCTAAATTTTCTAGGAAATTTTTCAAACTTACTATCATATCGCAATACTAAATCATTTACTTTGAATGTGCACAACTTGATATGGTGATCGTGCCAAGATTTCACACGTTGTTTCTGTACCTGTTGTTGGAATCCTGCCAGAAACCATTCTTCTTCAAGTTCTTCCAGTTGCGCAAGCCTGTATTCTAAATCTTCGTGATACACCATGCCTGTCATCACTGCAATCCACAACCTGGGTACAATGTATTCCATTGGCATAACTACTTCTGTGCCATAGACTAACCGGAACGGTGTTTGAACAGTCAATTTGTTGCACATGGTTTGGTAGGCCCATAATACAGTAGCTACATGTAAGTCCTAGTCATTTCGTTGCGCGTTACACACTTTAGTCAGTGCATGCTCCAGAATTTTGTTAAAGGCTTCTACTGTCCCATTGGCTTGCGGATGATATGATGTGCTCTGCTGATGATACACCTGGAATTCTTTGGTGAGTGCGCTAATAGTTTCATTTAGGAAGTGAATTCCGCAGTCACTCATGAGAATTTTTGGACATCTAAAACATGTCAGCACGTTGTCAAGAAATAATTTTGCAGTCGTGGCAGTTGTGCAATCCTTCACTGGTTGTGCTTCCACCCATCGAGTCAGGTACTCAGTCGCAGTGATGGTGTAACATGCACCCATTTTCCCCTGAGGCTTGATCGGCCCCACAAATTATATCGCCCATTTTTTGAATGGTTGTAGCATCATTTGTGGATTGAGTGGCATCTCATCCCTTCGTGATGCTTTCCCAGTTCGTTGACATACGCCGGAGGCACAACAATATGCTTTCGAGTCTTGATGTAGGGTTGGCCACCATAGGCTGGCACAAAGAATCTTCTGCATGGTCGCCCATCCCGCATAGTGTCCTCCTACAACCCTCCCATGTTCTTTTGTGAGGATTTGTCCTCATTCAAATTTAGGTACCTATCTTCGTAATATTTCATCATTTCCCATTTTATAGAGGTGCCTTGCGATGATAGAAAAATCCACCGCGCATATCACCGATTCTTTCTTCTGTTGCACTGAATATCCTTGTGGCATGGTCCCTGTGGTTAAGAAATGGATGATATCTTCGAAGTGGCCATCCGAAACCCACACTGCATAGAGTTTTGCATCAGGTAATCCTTCCTCCAAATTTGTTGGCTCCTCGCCGGTCTCAATTCGTGACAGGTGATCTGGTCCTGCATTTAAGCGTCCTGGTTTTACAATGACCTTGAAGTCATACTCTTGAAATAGGAGCAGCCATCAACATATGCACCCCACAAACACGGGCTTATTCACTAATTATTTCAACACAAAATGATCAGTATACATCTTAAAGTGCCCACCCAGCAGATAGTGGCGGTATTTCTGAAGTGTGTATACCATCGCCAATCCTTCACGCTCAGTAGTAGAATAGTTCTTTTCAACTTTGGACAGCCACCGGCTTGTGAATGCGATCGAGTGATCAACACCTTCCTCACCTTCCTATGTAAGTACAGTGCCCAGCGTGATACATGATGCATCAACATGTACATGAAATTCAATGTCCCATTTTGGAAAGAGTATAATGGGGGTGGATGCCATTTTTTCCTTGAGAACCTCCAAAATTTTCTTACATTCCTCATTCCAACAATACATAGCATCCTTTTTCAACAACTGTTCCATTGGTGCCATAATTTGTGCGTAGCTCTTAATGAACTTCTGATAGTAACCAGTGTGTCCCAACATGGCACACAGTTGTTTGACACTTCGTGGGACTTCTAGATTAAGTTTGACAACAATCTTCTCGAGATCCACCATTAGGCCCTGTATGCATACCACACGGTCGAGAAAATTTCCAAAGGCGACAAGGAAGGTGCACTTCTTAAGATTCAGTGCAATTTGGTGTCGTGGGCAAGTATACAGCATCAACCGTAAGATCGCTATATGTTTCTTGACTAACCCAAATACAGTCTAGTCGTTAAAATAAACCTCCAAAAACTTATGGATGAATTCCTTGAATGCGGCCACTACTACATGTGAAAATATTGCTGGCACGTTCTTCAATCCAAAGGGCATAACAGTTTACTGGAAACATCCCCATTCGATTGTGAAGGTTGTCTTGCTTTTATCTTCCGGTGTAATCTTGATCTGATGGTACCCTGAGAACCCATCAGTGAATGAGTACACTTCCTGTCTGCCAACATTCTCTAGGACTTCATCTGTCAATGGTGTCGGGAATGGATCATGAAAACAGGAATCACTCAGCTTTAGGAGGTCCACGCAGATTCGAATTTCACCTGTCTATTTTTTCTCCTACACTATCATAGGACTCACCCAGTCAAACTCTTCCACTGGCTCAATAATTTCTACTGCCAACATTTTGTCTAATTCTTCATGGACCTTTTCCTTATACTTTAGATTCTAATGGTAAGGATGCTGCTTAACTAGCTTTGCATTTGATTTCAGTGTTATCTTCATCATTCATAGGTCACCGAGGATCCCTTTTAACTCTGTGATTTTGGTTGGGAATAAGTCTTGATATTCGCAAAGTAACTCGACGACCTTATCCACCGTGGCATCATCCCAATAGTCCCCAAGTGTCGCGTACTTCAGCTCCTCATCTATACCAATGTTTACCTACTTTGTTTTCAATGGCGTAGTGATGTCGGGGTCCTCGATTGGCGGTCCTCGAATTTCGCGACTCCCTTCAGTCTCTGGAATAGAAATATTTCGGGGGTCATCATCCTCATCCTCCACTTGTATGTTGTAACATTCTAGGGCCTAGCTTAACTGATGAGACCATACTAGTTGAACTATTTCTCATGGTTCCTGTGGTATTTTGAAAATGGCGGCTTTCACAACTTTCAGCGCATTGTCAATAGTATCTGCCCATTGGTCTTCAAATAGGAATGTTAACAAAAATCCCTCATGCAAGATATCCCATTCACCAGTAACATGTCAGAATTCTATCTCAGTATACTAGTTTCTTGGGATGACATCCAGGGTATGATAAAATAAGTGTACCCATTTAGGCTGGGGCTCTTTGCCATAGGCTTTGGTCCATTTTATGAGGTGCATGTGCGGGTCATCGCGTCCATCATACTGCTCAGTTATTCATAGTTCCAGCTTCCCAAACCTTATCTGCATCATCCTTCTGCAGTCACGTCAGTTTTCAAAATTTCCTTCATGTGTTCCCACCAATGCATAGGTGTTACACACAGCACCCATTTTAATGCATCGAACCTTTGATTCTCTGGTACTACACTCTCAAACTTGTCCAACAATTCATCCACCATTGTCAATCCATCATAATTTTGTAGATCTTGAGCCTGGGCAGTTACGCAATGCAGCGATTTGGTCATCATATTACAATTTAGCGTCGTCACTTCACTTAACTGATTGTGCCATCGTTCATCTTCTTCGTTTGAATCTGCAAGGCAGGATTCTGCATGGTCCCACAAGGCCCTTCCATTTGCAGTCGGATTTAGCCAATCCTAGTTTCGTGCAGTTATTTTGTAGATATAATCCATCTCCTCATTGCCTCCATCATTGCGCACAGGTTTGGTGTAACATTCTCCTTCAATGGGATCGAGCAAAACTATCACATGTAGGGACTTTTTCTTGAATATCATCTTTCGGCTTTTTAGGTTGATGACTCCATTCATATCTGTAGCCCAATCTATTCCTAGTAGTGCGGGATATGGATTACTGTCATCTACAATTTCTAGTACTTCGAAGTCCATCTGCATGCTCACACCTTCGATGTCCACTGTTATCCCTTGCAATCTCCCCATGGGTAAGATTTTTTGTTGGTTCACCATCCGTAATTGAATAGGAGACCATTGTAACATGGGACTACCCATGCGTTCCCAAGTCTATTTTGGTAACACATTCACGTCCGATCCCAGGTCTAAAATTACCTGATCCATCTCATATTCACCGATTTATGCTGTCAATCTCATTTCCTGTCCAGTGCGTAGTGCTTGCCTTCCCAATTTTCAGACTACACGCAGTTCACCCGGTCCTGTGCATCTACCGATTAGCTCTTGTAGTCCCTTAACCACCTTATTGTCATGCAGCAGCTTCATGCATGTCTCTAAAAAGGTAGTAAGCATAGAAGGATCCATTCTTGTTTCTGGTTGATCCTTACTACCTGAAGTAAAGACCTCCGCGAAGCTCTTCTTAGCTTCCATAAATGTTTCTCATGTGTGCTCCAAGTCAAACCCAGGTTCCTTTATAAGAGCCTTGCATACCTGGGTATCTTCTTTAGGCTACTTCCCCTTATCTTCCCTTGTAGTCATGCCACTTCTAAGCACCATATTAATGTTTGGGTCTTCTTCACGTGGTTCAGACCTCATCATTTGGATATTTTGAGTTGGAGTAGGTTGTAGTACACCTTTCTCACACATTTGTGTGATCAGTTTCGGACAATCTACCATTTCATGATCAAACTGCTCATAGTATGGGCAAGATATTCTCGTCAGTTGGTACAATCGTGAGTGTAGTGCCCTGTTCCTCCACAATTATAATGGATCAGCTGTTCGTGCCCTCGTCCAGGTCCCATTCCTCCTCATCCTCTACCTCGACCTTGAAAGCCACTGTGCACTATTGTTGTGGCTAGATCCTGCCCCCGCACCTCAGTCTACATCCTGCATGTAGGTGTTCGATCCATCAATAATTCATAACTCTGATAGTTTTGTTCATCATGGCCCACCAATCTACAAAAATTGCAAACTAGATGTTGGGGGGTCTGTGTAAATTTCTGTAATAGATGACAGTTTTCCATCGTGTGCTTTCCTCCCACCTGACAGAGTGCACACCAGAGCACGAGTGCTACACTTGGCCCTGTCTGTGCCTCTGGTCTCAATGGCATTGGTCCCCCCCCACCAAATAGTTCACGAATATTGGACAATGATCCTTATCGTGGCCTTGCCTTGTACATTTTATGCACCACACCCCTTCTCGTGGTTCTGGTCGGGGCATCCTATCCTGCTTCAAACTCTACATCTCCAAGCATAGGTTTTGTAGTTGCGTGTGGATCTGTTGATCTCCCAACCTAGGATCCTATATCAGAGTTTCATGTAACCTCATCGCTATTTCCAATGCTTCTGCTTGGGTTGAAATCTTCTGCTATGATAGCGCCATCCTCAGATGTGTTTTTAGAGATGCCAAAAACCACGCGTAGTGTTGCGCATCCGTCAGCATCATGTTAGCCTTGTAGATTGTGCTCTTCAGTCTCTGATCTATATCTCAGGGGGTTTTTCTTGGCAGCATCATGATCTTCTTGAATCTAATGATTGACTGCGTCTCTAATTTTGGCCTGCCAAATTCTTTATTTAATGCAATCTAGATTTCCACTATTCTGGCATTAGGATGATCATTCGAGTGCTTGATATACCAAGTCAGTGCATGATCCTACAACGCACTTACCATGGTGGCCTTCTTAATGTTATCATCCGTCACTCTGTGCACTTCCCATACTGCTCTTACTACGTACCAAAACTGATCGGGATCATTGCTCCCTACCCCTTTGAATATAGGCAACTTGATCGCACTCGCCATGCTAAACAGCTGGTTCGGTGGAGGTGGTGTAGGGGAAGTCGGAGGTAAAGAAGGTGATGGGAGTGGTGGCGATAGTGGGGATGATATTTGTAGAATGCGCTGCTTGATCAAATTGATTGCACTCCTCGGAGAGACCCAAGAATGCTCTTCGTCACTTGCTCGTGGAGGTGAAATTAAAGGACTGTTTCCTAACCCTTCGATACCTTTGTAGGCCTTACCGCTCTGCGTCGTTCCACTCATTAATGGATTCGCATTACCCATTTTTCACATAAGAGCATTTTGATTTAGGTATTCAATGATTTGATGTACTTACCTCGTGGTCCCTTGAGAAAAGGTCTTTCTACTTCACTATAGCTAGCAGTTGTGTCTACGCAAATTTAGTTATAAACCCTCCTATGATCTGATCCAGCCAGTGGTCTATAGTCCACGCGATCTTATCTTCAGATGCTTATAGCCTGCTCACCAACTCTAGAGTTGACACTATGGGCTGATCAAGCTTGCACCTTCCGTAGCTATCTTCTAGCCTCACAATCCTCTCATACAATTCTGAAGAGAAAGACGTGAAGAAGATCTCATGGATTTCCGTATAAATGTAGCAATCCAGCCACCTCTATTCAAATATTTGCAGGGTTTTATTTTCCTCTCCCACGAATTCGTGAAGCTTCTGATCCAATCAATCTTCAATTTCCCTCTTTGTAGGGTTCCAACGTTCTAACATTAGACATCCCTTAGGCAAGTGTCGGTCCCGGCAACAAAACCATTTGTTGGGTTATTGGGACTTGACCTAGGTTCTGAAGTGTTTTAGCCAAACAAATCCCACACTACCAGCCCTTTCGGCAACAATTCGCGGAGTGCAGACTAAAGTCTCACCTGGGGTAGTATGGGAGGGTGCTCGAGCAAGGTTTCCACACCCTAGGGATGTCTTGACGGGTTCTAGAGGGGCTGCAAACCGATCCGCGCACTCACGCTACTCTACATAGCTATCTGGCCTTCGCATAGCTTTATGACGAGGCACTTCCAAGATTCCTTATTATTATTACGATTATTATAGATCTGATTTAGGTCTTAGAGTCTTAATCAATATTCAATAGCTATAACCAGTGCGTGTAGCCATAAATATTAAAGATATGCATAAAACCATAACATAAGAATATTCATACAGATCTGAGACCAGATGCACAATAATTTAGAAACGGTTATCTTTATTAATCTTTTGTTTCAGTACAACCCAATTCCGCCCTGCGCACTCAGTTGCAGGGGTCTGCGCACATAGCTGTGGACTCTACCAGGCCTCTGTGCACACAGTTGAGAGTCTTCTCTAACCACTATCACCACTGACTTGGACTTACAAACTTAGATCAAATATTGCCTTCATAAACCCATAATGCTTAGATCAGAAAAAGATACCATTACCCTTAGAGCCTTGATCTATTTATACATTCCCATGGTCCACGGACCATGGGTAGGCCAACATATTCTATATTAACTTTACATTCTTTTTCGACGGACAACCCTTCGACCTGACTCATTACAATTCGTGCTCCGTGCACTTCGCGGAACTTTTACAGTATCAATACCCAAAATTGTGGTCATTAAGCCCCAAAACCGTTATGCAGGGGATCTGCTGCCAAACATTTCTTTAGACTACTAATCCTGACTTCTGGAGGTAGAAGCCTCAGCAAAGCTTTTCTTCGCTTCCATAAAGGTTTCTTTCACGTGTTCTAAATCAAAGCCAACCTCCTTCTCTGGATCTTTGCGAACCCATTCACTTTATTCAAGTTGCTTTCCCTTATCTTCACCAGTCGTCATTCCACTATGCAGTACAACATTCACATTAAGGTCCTCTTTGCAAGGTTCAAGCATCATCATTTGTAGGTTCTGGGTAGGCTACTGACACTGCGTCCCCTTTTCTTGCATCTTAGCTATTAATACAAGGAAGTCTTCTATCACATGGTCAAACTCAGTACAATATTGGCACGACAAGCGTTTCAGGTTCGTACATTCTCGTGCGTAGTGTCTTGGCCCCCCACAGTTGTAGCAAATAACTTATCCTCCACCTATCATAGGTCCTCCTTTGCCTCAGTCTCGTTCACGCCCCTGATATCCTCCTCGCGCTCCCCCAGTGCCTTGCTCTGGAGGGTGAGTTTCTATCTGAATGCAATACATGGGAATTCTTTCCATCATTAACTCATAGCTACAACAGTTACGTTCATCGTGACCCATTGATTTACAGAAGTTGTGGAAGAGCTATTGTGGTGTCTATGCAAATTTCTGCAGCAAGTGACAATTATCTGTCACATGTTTTCCAGCTACCTGACATATAGCACACCAAAACACGGGCCCCATACTTGGCCCTTCTTGAGCTTCCATCCTCAGAGGCATTGACCCCCCTCCTACAATGTAATTTGCGAAGACAGAGTAGTGGTCTTTATCATGCCCCTGACCTTTACATTTCAGAGACCAAACTTCTTTGCGCACCTCTGGCCAAGCAACACTATCTTTCTTTAGAATTTTGAACTCTAGGCAAAGATTCTACAACTCCACGTGAATCTGCTGAGCTCCCAAAGCAACATCTTGACTTGGTATCTCATGCAGTCTCATCACAATCTCCAGGGCTTCTGCTTGGTTCCCAATATTTTGATGTGATAAAGAAACCCTTAAATGAGGCAAGAGTGAAGCCACAAACCATTTGCAGTGCTGCCCAACTGTAATATTCATGTTAGCTTCGTAGATCTTACATTTCAATCTCTGATCCAGATCCCAGGGTGTCTTGCCAGGCTTCATCATGATTTCATTGAATCTAATGATTGATTACACTTCAGACTTATTTCTACAAAATTCCTTATTCAGCGCGTTTGAATTTCTGCCAACGCAGCTATCGGGTTATCGGTGCAGTACTTAATGTACCACGTTAGTGCATGATCCTGTAAAGTAGTAATTAACATTTTTTTCTTCATCTGATCATCTATGATATTTTGGGTTGTCCATATGGCCTTCGCAACAAACCAAAACTCATCTGGGTCCTCATTTCCCAAGCTCTTGACAATGGGAAACTTCACTCCATTCACCATATTGAACGGTGGTGGAGGTGGAGGCAGTGTGGGGGAAGGTGTATGTTGTGGAGGTGAAGATGGAGGTGGTGTGGGCGGATGTGGTATTCGTAGGGACCCTTATCTTATTAATTGGACAATGCTCTGCAGTGAAGCCTGTGTTGCTCCTTCATCGTCACTCAGAGAAGGCTCAATCAATGGGCTATATTCATGTCGTGTTCTCCTTCTATCCTTGAATAAATTTCCACTTCACGTAGCTCCAAACATCAAGGTAATTGCATTACCTACTTTTCACACAAGAGCATTTTAATCTAAGTATTCAAAGACCTCAAATACTTACCTCACGGTCCCTTAAAGAGGCACCACTCAGCTTCTCCGTAACTAACCGAGGTATCGACCGGGAACTTTGTCACAAATCCTCTGATGACAAAATCAAGCCAGTGATCGACAACACGTGTGATCTTATCTTCAAAGGCTTCCAATCTCTATTCTATCTCTGGGGTCCACACTATTAGACTATCAAGCCTCCATCTTCCTTGTTCGTCTGCTGATTTAGCGATCCACTAGTATAGCTCGATTGGGACGGAACAAAAGAAAATTTCATGTATCTCTATGTATGGATACCTATCGAACCACTGTTGTTTTGTCAATCACGGATTTCTATTTTCTTGCATCACAAATTCATGGATCTTTCTATCCAACCACTCCTCAATTTCTTTCTTTGTTGGATTCCAATGATGTGACATCACTCGTCTCTTTATGCAGATCCTGGTCTTGACAATAGAACCATTTGTTGGCTTAGTGGGTCCTGACCTAGGTTCAGAGTTAAGTTTGCCAAACAAATCCCTACACTACTGGCTGTTTCGGCATCAACCTGTAGAGCGTGGACTGAAGTCTCACCCGAAGCTGTATGGGGGGGTGACGGAACCAAGCTTCCGCACCTAGAGATGAGCATGATGTCATTTTATGCCCCTAATATGCCTTCGTGCAAATCGATAAGCCTTTAAGTATTATCGATATAATTTCATTTTTCCAGCCTGTAGACCTTCGCGAAGGTCTACAACTATCTTTCGTGGACCCTAAATAGGTGAATCAATTGCTTATGCGCTTCTATGATTACCCCTACTTTTGTATTTACTGAGATCGAATTAAGTATTTGATAAATTTAACATGCATTAAGATATTCTTCGCGTAAATATATAGTAATAACAATGTAAAACATGCAGATTTTCACATCAATACAGTATTAATTCATAAACCCATCATTCATCATAACATAAAAGCACATTTATTCATAACAGAAATAGATAGACAAAACAGAGATATTTCCAGAATAATCTCTTTATTGATACTTCAGTTTTTCTCACAGACTCAAGACTTCCTTGTGCACACAGTTGCAGGGTTTCACACACTCAGTTGCGGACTCTACTCTAGGCCTCTATGCTCTCAACTGTACAGTCTCCCTTCTACTCTAAGACTCTTCGATTTACACTTCTACTGGCCCATTACCTTTGTCTTCATCAATATCATGAACTGAATTGCGTTAGACTCTCTAAGACTCTCCCTTTTATAAAATGCCATGGTTTGTGGACCATGGGTAGATCTATTAAAGCCGACACAACTTACATAAAATAAGGGAAAAACAATTTATGACACTTTATTATCTACGTGATCCGCGACCATAACTTGCGGAGACTTTACATTTTACATAACAAAAACTCAGGATTTTCCCCAAAATTGACCCTAGGGGACCCTGTCCCAATAGGCACTTTGGCTGAGGCTGTAGATAGGACCAGGAAGGGAAATTTCTTGGGTGTTGTGTGCATGGCCTGCTCTAAGAATCTAATGGCAGCGAGGTATAAAATCTCTGCAGTAGACACCATCTCGAGGGAAACACATATCCAATCCTGGGAGGCTGACACACAAAAACTCATTGAAGATGTTGATATTACATAAGAACCAGCAACTGAGACTGAGCAGTCCACAGAAAGTAATTTGGTAATTGTTGGTTTGAGGGTGCCTGACCCAGGTTCAACGTTATTTAGCCAAAAAAATCCCTAAACTACTGGCCCTTTCGACATCAACTCACGGAGCTCAGACCGAAGTCTCACCCGAACTAGTATGGGGGGATGCTGGAACCAAGTTTCTGCACCCTTAACATGGTTGTGATGTTGTTTGATCTCTTCTATTCCTACCTTCGTGGAGGTGATCTTACTTTAGGGCTTGTAAGACAAACCCTTTTTCCTGGTTTCAATACCTTCACAAAAGTACAGGATCGACCTTCGCACAACTCTAACCTATAGCTCAAGTACTTTCATGCTACTATAGCAGCGTGTCGGGCAAATTCCCCAATTATCTTATGTGATTTGCTTATCTTGTTAAATGTTTAAAGTTATCACTGCGTAAGTCAATATTCGTGATTGCATTCAATTATTTAGTGTAATTTCATTCAATCATGCACCATATAAGCATAATAAAGGAAATTCATACATAAGATATCCCAACCCATCAACAGAATAAATACACGGAAATTGCAGAATAACTCATTTTATTAATATCTTCCAAGTGCTATAGACTCTGCTCACCCTGTGCACATAGCTGCAGGGGTTTGTGCATTGAGTTGTGGACTTCTACCATAGGCCTCTTGTTGTGGGGAAAAATGCCTATGCAGGACGATCCTATCCACCTAAGGTGTGACAGTACCTTAGCAACAAACGAACACAGCTACTTCGGTTTCTTCCTTTATGAAATATGAAAGAGAGGAGATTGGTAGACTTACCGCTATCTTTCGGTTATCCCTCGATCTAGATCCTCTCCTCTTTGTGTGTCCACAGCTACTTGCTTCCTTGCTTTTGCTCCCACGAGATCACAAGAGAACAGCTACCTGTGACAAGAGAACAGCTACATGGAACAAGAGAAGGACACGATACAAAGGCAAATATACATATTCATAAATGATTCAGGATTAGAAGTAAATCAAATACACTAATGCAAATCATACAATAAACACCAGCATATAGGAAAGAACCAAGAAGCTTTATTGATTGATAAACAAGGTTTGGGAAGAGATACAACCCATAAGGTTCCAACCCAGCATCTCCTTCCCAGCAGAATGGAATTCCTTCTTCAGCCCCTTTCAAAGCATAAGCACCCAATGATCTAACCACAATCCAACAACAATTTTTTGCAATTACAATATTCCAACCTCCTATGACCTCCTGAGAGAGATCTATATATAGGATTTTTGGAGAAAGGATGAGTCAGCTTGAGGCTGGCATGGAGCTGACTAGTGTCCTCTCCCACTTCAGTTCTTGAGTCCACTTGGAGGTTCTTGCTTCCACTTGGAGATTTGGAACCTCTTACTCATCACCAGTCGAATTCCCTGATCCAAGTGTCATTTTGGAAGCTTCCTGGGCATTGACACCTTGAGAAATGAGTCTGCCACTTGTCCAGTTACGCTCAGCGCAGGTAGCCTTCTTTGCAGTTGACATTCAGCGTAGGTAGACAGTGGAGCAGTTGACATTCAGCGCAGATGCTCAGTGGAGCAGTTGACATGATCCAGAAATGGGCTGTTTTTGAGTGTTTTCAGGTGGAGAACTTTTGTAAACTGCTGTGGTTTGCTGGCCTTGTTCCTCTAGGGGTAGGAACAACATGTTTAGGGACTTTGGATCCCTTGATTATTGACATTTCATGCTCAGTGATGCAAGGCACAAAAATGTCTATAATAGTTGCCCCCTAAAGTATGAGGTCGTTTATCGGGTGAAATGCTTTATCCAGGGGAGTCCAAAGTTCATCCATTTGCTGGGAGGAGACTTGTAATAAGATACAATACAATACATTATGATTCATACAGATTTCATGATCTAGCTGAGGCGGGCATTCCCATGCTCAGCTTTATAAATACATTTGGTACATAGAACAGACGATCGTCTGATGGTAGACTGATAATTCTGGCGAAACTATCATCCTTTGAGTAGGATGATCATCTGCTGCAATGATGTACATGTCAAATGTCTTTATATTTCCTGAATATATATCGCAGCCCGGATGGATGAAACTAGATCCGGGGTCTTCAATCTCGTTCGATCTTCACTCTAAGTACAAGTCGATCCATGTGAGAATTGCGCTGAAGTCGAACATGGAAAGACATCGCTTGATTACTGGTCAATGATGTAAACCGTTAACAAGCGCGAGAGGAATCACCGATAATGATAATGACCCTCAAGGTACTGCAGTACAATTCACGTGGTGTGAATAAAGGACTTGGCGTCGAACACCACGCAAAATCTTCTGGTCGAAGGTCATTGATGTATACCTGTCGCCGGAAGTGAGAAACTTGCCATTGAGGCATGCAAGCTTCAAAGTACTGAAGGGGGTGTTCCTAGATCAACTTCTTGGATAATGAGCTGATGTCGACAAGAAGCGATCCGTCAAAGGAGGGCCTTAATGAATCCCACATCAGTGACATGGAATGGAGCTAATGATTTTAATGGAGGTGAAAACAATCTGTGACATATGATTCAGGGTGGCGGTCATGAAATGGATGAAGGATAATGTATGGCAGTGGATGGGACCTGGTTGACTCTTTCTGAACGGCTTCTCTTGAACATATGGCGACACTGATGCGATGGATTGGTAGCATTACCCCAAGTATGGATGGTGTGGCAAAGACCATGGTGATGTGACCGGTGAATGAAACAACCCAACCCGATGTGGTACGGAGGAAAAGTGTCATGTTCAAGAGCGACCTGCTACCATCAAAGACTTCTTGATTTTTCCCAATTTTTCCCCAGTCATTGCTGACCAGTACCTCTTTATTTTTGTCAAGCTTGAGGAGGATAACATATGCTTGTTCTATAACCTGCCCTTCGGGCAAGCCCATCGCTATGTTTTAACGAGCCTAGTGATAGGGAAACTCGTTCTCGTCTAAAGACAAGTTTGTCACTATTTAGTGATTTTAACGAGTCTAACGACAAGGAAAACTCGGCCCTTTTCATTTTTAGAGAGTCTGAAAAGGTACATAAAGTTAACTCCAAAATTCCTTTTTCGTCATCTAATCCCTTAAGTCCGAAAAAGTATAAAACAATACAGAAGGGATGAGTTTTCGATAGTTTTAACGAGCAGAACAAAACAAGCGCTCGATCTTTTTGTGCAATAATCCCTCAGGTCCAAAAAGATTAAAATCTAGAGGAGGGATAGCTCTTCCGGTCGTTTGACGAGCTGGAAGGCCAAAAATCGGCAATCTTTTCATATTTTACGAGTCAGTTGAAAAGAGCTTAAAGAAGACTCATCTTTTGAGGAACGAGTGATGAACAGGGTTAGCAGCTGATTCCAGGTACAGGTTGGAATTTTCCAATCACGGCAGTGTCACAAGGATGGCTAGGTGAAATCACTCTTCGCAGCTGTTCCTCAAAAAGGGTAAACAATCATATGGAGGTAAACGATCGGCCAAATGAAAAGTGGAGGTGACGTTACACAAACACGACCGAGGCTTTTATGGTTGATCAGGTTACATTCTTAATGGTTATTTACCGGGATGGGTTCATTTTTTAACGAGCTTGAATGCGCCAAAACACTGCTCAATCTTATGTTTATTTTTTAACGAGCATGAACTATGTGCTAACACTGCTCGGATTTCGCTTTTCTATTTTTTAACGAGCATAAATTCCGCGGTAAAACTGCTCGATGATAAGTTTGCATGCCCCCAGCATAATAACGCAAATCGAGGTGCATTCCCCCCAAGCTTCATTGAATTCAACTCGGTGGTTGGAATGAAGGTTTACCTTTGAGATTTGGAAAAGGGGGGTTGTTTCATTTTTTTAATGAGGTTGACATAGTAAAAGAACTATCCTCATGACTCCTTGTTTCATTTTTTAACGAGGTTGACTCGAGATAAGAACCGTCCTCGGCGTCCAAATCCATTAGACATAGAAGGTTTCATATTCCACCGTGGCTACTTCCGCCAGATTACTCAGAGGTGGTAGGGAAAAAGTACCCATTAAGGCAGGGTATTTTAGGAGACCTACTCCTATATCATGAATTGAATGGTCGCTCCCATGGATCATGGGAATGCTTCCTGTTACTTGTGAACCATTTGGGAGGAAGTTCTGTTGGTCGACGACCGTAATCCCTCCTTCAAACGGAAATGCGATCTTCCTAAAATAAGTCGACACTACAACTGCCATGGCATATATCCATGGTCTTCCCAGTAGGATGTTATAGTCAAGATTGCCATCAATGACTTCAACATCAATTTCCAGTGTTTTTCCTCCTAGTTCAACCTTCAATTTATTTAGGATGTCGTACGGGGTGTACGTCCTTCCGTCGAATGCTTTTAGTGTCGTCGAAGATCGCGACAAGGTTGGAGATCCGAGAGTTTTCCAGCAACTCATCGACATGATACATGTAGATGCCCCCTCATCAATAATTGTTCGGTGAACAGTTTTGTTGAGGGCTTTCACTTGAATAAGGAAAGCTAGTTGAGCTGGTAACTGAGGATCATATCCTTTGTGATCAAAGGATACAAGATTGGAATCCTTAGGATCCACTCCACCAATAGCCGATAACAATGCCTGCCTTTGGGATGGGCAATTTTGTAGTACCTCAAGAGTCGACATAGCGGATGGCGATTGGGCCAAATCTTCCACTATGTTATAATGCTGCGCCGCCCTGGCGCGAGGATTAAATGTCGACTTGTGTACTACTCCCTTTGGCGGTTTTATTGTTAACTCATGAGTGATGGGGGGTACAACTTCTGCCGAAGTTGTTGTCGAACCACTATGTTGATCTTTACCTTTGTCGCTTGACACCTGTGGATTCTCGTAATCTTTGCTCCTTGTCGAAATCAAAGCATCATTTTGTTGCTTAGAGATCGATAACATTAGCACTTGCGACGGGGAAGCATTTCCACTATCAACCATATTTTGACCTGGATTAGGAAATGGATCAGTCAATACAGCTGAGGTATGTGAACTTTTGAAGAACTTCTTGAGTTCAGCTTTGTATGGACAATCAGATGTCCAATGATCATCGTCACATATCATGCATGGGCTGTTTGGTTTTCCTCTTCCAGGAGGGTTTGAAGAATTTTTTCGAGGGGATGACTCACCCTGTTTCTTCTTCTTCCCTTTGTTTTTCCTTTTCTTGCTTCCTGCTTGATTGGAATTTTTGCCTTTATCTGTTGATACGGCATTTATTTCCGAAGCAAGAATTTCTTGATTTGCATTTTGATTCGAAGTCTTACGGGCTTTCTTATTCGAATCCCTTGTCGACTTTGCGTTTGCAGTTCCAATCATAGCGTCGCCAGCATGAGAGTCACTATTTGATCCAGGAGGAGGAGGAATTGAAAATTCCGGTCTGGGGGCGTCAGGTATTTTGTCATAGAGCGTGCCAGACTGAGTATATACTAAGTCTAAATACTGGGCACGAGCAATAACCTGCTCCTCTGTTACGACTCCCCCCTTGGCCACATCTTCTGTTATAGCAGGAAGTAGCGACTTTATAAACCACTCAGCTAATAGCTGATCTGGAACATAAGTCTTCACCATTCTGCGACGACGATGCCACTCATGTATATGATCGGATATATGTGTGGCTGTTGTCTGCTTGAAATTGGTCAAGATTTCTGTTCCAGTTTCATACCTTATCGGTAACTGAAAATGGGTTAAGAAAGTCGTGGCTAGGGAACTGAAATTGTCAAAAGAGGCTCTAGGTAATTCAATATACCATTTAGCCGCTGGACCTGTCAATGTCCTCTGAAAAAGGTGAAGCCTTATCGAATCATCATTCAAGGTGTTCGACGAACACCACAGATGAAAAGTCATCACATGATTCGACGAGTCTTCGCCAGGATTTCCATTGAATTTAGGAATGTCCGATGGAAGCTTGTGAGGAATCGCCGGCCACCAATGGGCATAAGCAATTGGATCGTTCGTCAATCGGTGTAAATCTGGTAATTCTAAAGTTGCCACGAATGGTAACTGTTGATTCAGGTTTGGCGAGGCGTACCCAGGATACGATGGAATCGCCTGAGCAGTAGGCCTTTGCATACCAGCATAATGCAATTGATGTTGGTATGACTGATACAGCTAGTGGACTTGACCACTGTAAAGCGGTTGATTTAACCCGTTTTGAATATACGGTTGTCCACTATTCGCAAAGATCTGTTGCTCAGATCCTTGGTACACCTGCTGGAATTGTGGTTGTTGGTATTGCACCATCCACGGCTGTGAAGCCATGTTTTGCTGTGCTATACTAACCGACGGACCAAGATGTGGGGTAATTGTACCCGTTTGGACCTGTGTCGTTCCGGCAGTTGGCGATTGTGGTTGTGTCACAGGGTCAAGGGGTTGTTGCATTACAACCTGAGGTTGACACACAACAGGCATCGTTTGAACTTGCGACACTGTTACAATAGCTGGCGTCGTCAGGATGCTGGACATAGGTACACATTGTTGCATAGAATACACAACTCTTGGCTGTTGGGGTAACATAGGTACCCAACCACTTGTCGTAACTCCAGTGAAACCTGAATACGGTTGAGAACTGCCGTATGGGTATCCTCCCGGAGGGGGTAATGAAAGGGAATGTTGCCCCCCATACGGTAGCAACCCGGAACTCAAGGGTATGGTTGGCCCTTGGGTACTGGATGGCCCAAATTGACCTCCATAGGGATCAATTTGTCTAGTTTCAACATAAGAATTATCAGATATTATTCCGGAGGAACAAACTGGAACAGACCACACTGTCGAAATAGTCCCTGGGTGGACTCCTTCTAGTTGTTGAGAGCTAGGTGGGACAGATGGTACACCGACAAACATTGTCGGAGTAGCGGCAGGGAGTTCTGCCGTCGCTGTTTCATTCGACACAGTCCTAGATGTTGACGGTTGCTCAGACATTTTAAGTCTATCCAATAAATTGCCTAGCGATTCTACAGGAACTTCCACTGGTGATGGACAAACTTCTGATGTTGCAGGAAAAAGAGTGACCCCTACTCCAAAATGAGTTGGAGTACTTTCTTGCGGGTCCTCTACAATTTCCTCTATCGCAATCAAACCAGGTGGAAGAGGAAGACCGTTAGGTCCGTAAAAGATTTCTGGTGCCGAAGAAGGGGTTGTTTCGACAGCGACAGTTGTTTGAGGAACAATACTCTCTGGACCGGTTACAGATGGAACTGGTTCAGTAACGCAAGTACTTGTTCTCAGACTAGGATCAGTGCTACTGTCCCTCTGTGGCTGTTGAACTTCTTCAATAGAGGCAGGGTTTCCAGAAATGTTTGGAGTAACCGGAATCTCAGATGTTGTCGGAACACTTGTTCTAACTTTAATGGGAGATTTTGAACCGGTTAAACGAGTTCGCTTTGTCCGTACTATTTTCGATTCCGGAGACAAAGACGGTTGACTCGCAAGCCTCCGCGAACGACGGGGTTTCAATTGACTTTCTTCCACGGTTGCGGATTACTCGATCAACTAAAATACAAAAAGGGGAAATTATGTTTCCGAATTGAATGAATTTTATTAGACGCTTTTAGACACAACTTGCTTTTTTAGTTTTAAAGAGTCGAGAAAAAGCTAAAGATGACTCTAGTCTCCTTCGATGTTTTAACGAGCCCGAAGTGACAAATGCTCGGATGGATTTTTTCTGTTATAGAGTCTGAAAAAGGCCAAAAGAAACTGCTCTGGAGATCTAGGCAGAGGGTGTGCCAAACTTTTCGCAAAACCATAGAATACTTTTTACGGTACGGGTGGTCGATCTTCGTGAATGCTGTGTTCACTGCATTGCGATCAGTAGGGCGGCCGACACGGCTTCCTAAGGATAAAGGATATATGCCTATAGGGGTCTCCCAATATATACGCGACGGTACGTGGGAGCACAAGTCCGTATTAGTGCTATCGTCCCTCAGGAGGAATCACCCACCTTCTTAGAGATCGACAGTCACTACGTTTAACAACGCCGGAACACGTCTCTACCTAGACCTCTATGTTGTGCGTTATGTTGCAAAGCGTTGTTAGGTTCATTCAATATATTTTAAGTTGATCTTTTTAAAGTTTGTCTTTCAGGATCACCACGAGATGTATTGGTACAAATTCCTAAATGCAGTCTAAGATGATAAGCAAGCGTTATAATCTTTCAACTTTGAAAATCCTAGCTACTAAGGGAAAAGAGAGCGACTATCTTTTCTCAAAGAGCAATCAGCACACTCTAATGCACTCTTCCTAAGTCAAACATGCAATCTTATCAAAATGAAAAATGCACAATGCAGGTGTTTGTTTTCACTTTCTTAGTATAAAAGCCTACAAAGAAAGCTTTTTGTACAACTTTGAATTTGCTTTTAAATGACTGTAAAATAAACAAGTTTACTTTTTCCAAAATCAGCAAGGGTAGAAGAGATTACAAGCACTTTGTGATTTTTTGAAAGAAATACTCGTTTCAACACTTAAAAGTGACAAATTCAAACCAATAAGCAAAAGCAAATGATAATCAAACTGCTAACAGCCAATGAACTCTCTCCTAAGATCACAATCAATCAATCAATCAGATCTGAACCAAGGCTACAGGATGATTATTTCACTCATGCAAAGGAAAACTGTAAATGACGCCACAAACACATAAAAACACTTACAGTCTTTTTGTACAAAAATGAGGCGGAATTCAATCAAAGAAAAGGGGTTTCAGATGCGGTACCTATGCTGGTTAAAGGCAGCAAAAACAGAGATCAAAACAGAGAAAAAGACAGCAAGAAACCCCAGCTGCACAAGGCCACACTGGTTCAGCGCAAGTTTAACACTGTCAGTTTGACATTCAGCGCAGGTAGCCTTCACGGGACCTACGTTGAAATGCAGACTGCCTTCACAGTGTCTGCGCTGAAAGGAGAAACTCTTGTTTCTCTTGGTTTCCGGGTCATAAAATGCTCAAAAATCAACTGTTTTAGGCCAAATCAGAAACACAAGCAAGGTATAAACAGAGGGATGCTTTGAGAGGGTACTAAAGACTATCACAAAGGATCATCAAGTCATTTGTGAGTCCATTGTTGAGATCATAGACAAAAACCCAGTGAAGGATCAAAGCAGCAACATTCTACTTTGCGAAGTAGTTCGATTGTTGCTGTTAAGTCTATGAGGTAAACAATGATGCAAACAAACAAAATGACTAAAAACAAAGTTCTTCCCCAGCGGAGTCGCCAATTTGTTGTGGGGAAAAATGCCTATGCAGGACGATCCTATCCACCTAAGGTGTGACAGTACCTTAGCAACAAACGAACACAGCTACTTCGGTTTCTTCCTTTATGAAATATGAAAGAGAGGAGATTGGTAGACTTACCGCTATCTTTCGGTTGTCCCTCGATCTAGATCCTCTCCTCTTTGTGTGTCCACAGCTACTTGCTTCCTTGCTTTTGCTCCCACGAGATCACAAGAGAACAGCTACCTGTGACAAGAGAACAGCTACATGCAACAAGAGAAGGACACGATACAAAGGCAAATATACATATTCATAAATGATTCAGGATTAGAAGTAAATCAAATACACTAATGCAAATCATACAATAAACACCAGCATATAGGAAAGAACCAAGAAGCTTTATTGATTGATAAACAAGGTTCGGGAAGAGATACAACCCATAAGGTTCCAACCCAGCATCTCCTTCCCAGTAGAATGGAATTCCTTCTTCAGCCCCTTTCAAAGCATAAGCACCCAATGATCTAACCACAATCCAACAACAATTCTTTGCAATTACAATATTCCAGCCTCCCATGACCTCCTGAGAGAGATCTATATATAGGAGTTTTGGAGAAAGGATGAGTCAGCTTGAGGCTGGCATGGAGCTGACTAGTGTCCTCTCCCACTTCAGTTCTTGAGTCCACTTGGAGGTTCTTGCTTCCACTTGGAGATTTGGAACCTCTTACTCATCACCAGTCGAATTCCCTGATCCAAGTGTCATTTTGGAAGCTTCCTGGGCATTGACACCTTGAGAAATGAGTCTGCCACTTGTCCAGTTACGCTCAGCGCAGGTAGCCTTCTTTGCAGTTGACATTCAGCGCAGGTAGACAGTGGAGCAGTTGACATTCAGCGCAGATGCTCAGTGGAGCAGTTGACATGATCCAGAAATGGGCTGTTTTTGAGTGTTTTCAGGTGGAGAACTTTTGTAAACTGCTGTGGTTTGCTGGCCTTGTTCCTCTAGGGGTAGGAACAACATGTTTAGGGACTTTGGATCCCTTGATTATTGACATTTAATGCTCAGTGATGCAAGGCACAAAAATGTCTATAACACCTCTGCGCACTCAGCTACAGAGCCTCTACCTATGCTACAACCCAAGACTTAGACTTCTTGCTCTAAGTGTTAGCTTATGGGGGCCTGACCCAGGTTCAAAGTTATTTAGCCAAACAAATCCCTACACTACTGGCCCTTTTGTGATCAACCCATGGAGCACAGACTGAAGTCTCACCCGAAGTAGTATGGGGGGCTACTGGAACCAACTTTCCACACCCTTGAGATGAATGTGATGTCGGTTCAATTTGATTATACCTTCCTTCACACAGGTTGTGACGCACCCTGTTCCACCCTTTAGTATAGTCGTGAAGTGTTATAATAAGTCTTCGTACAACCCTAACTAGGGGCTGAGATGCTTTCGCATTGCTACAACATCGAACTGTGCATCATATAAGCATTAAAGTGAAATTCAGCCTAAAATAGGAAATAGAGACACAAAATTGATAGAAACTTCTCTTTATTAATACTTCCAATTGATTACCGACTCAAATCGCCCTGCACACTTAGCTATAGGGGTTCGCGCACTCAGCTACAGAGCCTCTTCCTACTCTATGACCCAAAACTAGACTTTACACTTTAGATCTATCTTGCATACATCATCATTCCTTAGACATTCTGTGATTAGCTGCCTTAACTACTTAGAGCTTCACTCTATTTATACAATCCTGTGGTCCACAGACCATGGGTAGATATTCTACTGCCAATATTACATTATCAAAATTAAGGGTGCACAACCCTGTGACTCTTTAAGAAACTATGTGCTCCGCGCCCGCAAAATGTAGAGTCTTTACATTGGAATTACAAAATTGACCTAAATCTAGGCTCTAAGCCCCAAAACAACCCTTGGGGGATCTTGTGCCCAATATGCCCCTAACACAAACATTGTGACTCACCCTCGAGTCACTCTGTAGGTGTGGAGATCTTTGTGTGAAGACCTCCCAACTCCGATTGGATCGCTACAAGATCGACAACACACTGAGCGGCTGCCCGCCAAAATTCCTCTACGTGATGTTTGATGACTGTTGTTGTTGAACTGATGCTCTGAATCCTTTCCTAAGTTGCTTGTAGTTGTGCGAGCTTTGTTTCAATGGAGGATGTAATGGTATAAGCCTCATCGATCCACAGCTGTAGGCACACTTTCAAAACTTCCTGTTTATGCCAATTGACATCCACTTGCTCCTTGAGCGCCTTTGAATGTTTCATCCTTGCAAGCCTTTGTGTAAGGGCAACCATCTGCGTGGTCCCTTTTACCTCATCATACCTCTATTACATCTCACGTGCCTCTGTCTCTAGGCACTCTATGTTCAGGTCCTCCTGAAGGGTGGTGAAGACCTTGAACGACTGCTCAAACAATTTCATGCAGTTTGTCACCACACTGTCCACTTCTGCCATTGCTGTTGTGATTGCAGTGGTGCACTATTCTATGACCTCTGGTGGAGTTGAAGGCTGCACCTTCAACTGTAGCTTTGCTACCTAAAGGTTTAGCTCCAGCTAAACCCTAGCCATTTCAGAGCTAAACCCTAGCCATTTTAGCTTTGGCATCGCGCACCCTTGTGGCTAACTTTCGGATGTGCACCTCCACCTGTTCCTCTGCTTGGATGGCCAACTCCGGGACCATCTCACATGCTTCCTCCACAACCTACAATATTTGTTTGTTCTACGCCACTACCTTATTGCAATGCAGGCTCAATTGCTCAATGTTGATGTGCTTCTAGCTCATTACCTATATAGCGTGACTTTCCTTGGCCTAAAGTTTTGTAGTGACTCCATCCTGCAAAAGATAGAGTGTCTCACGAGGAAGCGCAACCATGCTTAACCCGACCCATTTCAAGCTAGTAACCATAGGCCTATTGGCCTCATTCTATGTCATGAGTGCTTCATCAAGTAGCACTATTGTGTTGGTCACACTGGCGCACAACGTTTCCTCGGCAGCTAAAGTGCCCACTCCGAGGCTGGTGGACATTGTGCTAGCCTATGGAGTGTGCACCTGCAACTCCTATATTTGTGTCCAGAGAGTCCCCAATACCAACTGGTATTATTCCTCAAATTGTTAGAGGGTCTCCACGGTGACATCCCTCACCGTTTTTCAATATCGTGCAAGTCTCCTTCAGTACGGGTTATAGGGCCAAAAGATGTTTTTGAGGCCTTTGTATTCTTTCACGACCCTACCTGCTCTCGTGGTCGCGGACGCTTTAGCTGGGTGGACGTTGTCTATGGGTCCGCACCACCTTGTTCTATATCGGTCTCTGGCTCAGGCAAAGGCGACTTCTATCCTTCACACTCTTCTTTTGTTGTCTTCTCTTACTGCTTGGCCAACTTCACAGCGTCGCATGCCACTTGGGCCTTAGCCACTACTTCTTCCTTCCTACGATTTTCTACTAGCTGTGCCATCTGCAGTTTCGTCTCTTCCTACATCCGCTACACAACGGACTTATCTGCTTCCACCGTGGAGCCAGCTGGAGTGTGCCACTTCGGTGGCCAAGACTCAAGGACTGCAAAATTACATCATTGGTCGCCAAGTATGGTAACTCATCCCACGTCTTCATGGGGTCCTTTCATGCACTGATGAAGACATGGTGGAAATTTTCCTTGAGCTTTGCAAAGCTCTGTAGACTGTTGTAGACCATGGATGATAACCGCAGCTTGTGATTGATCCCCATCCTGATGTTCATCTCCATGAGCACCCAAAATATCTTGCTCTCCCTTATCCTTTGTACATCCTTAGTTGCACACAGTGAAGCGTACTTCGCTACGTCTAGAAGGTTCTACATGATTGATGGGAATTGGATATCTTTGGCAACTCCCATTCCACTAGTACTATCGACAACAGGAGCCATGCATAATGAAATGTTTTTCCTTGCTCCTGTGCCTCGTGACAGTTCGGAAGGAACTCACCGCATAGATAGTTTTCCCAGTTGAACTAGACCCCTTCTGCGCATTGCGCTCCTAGTGCAACCACTGCCGCGGGCACCTCATCCACTAGGAACTTCTGCATCACCTTCCCTGCCAATATCTATGTCATGGCCTTGACTGCAAGGTTGTTGATGCTGGAGATGGTGTATCCACGCTTATTTTTCTCCAACTTAAATTTCTTCTTCATTGCCTCTGTGATGGCCAAATCGTCACTCTTTCCCTCCGAAATATTTGCTGAATCCTCCCCTGTGCAAGGGAGCTGTGTGATCCTGTGAATCATATGGTCTGTGATGGGTATGAGCTCCTTCAACCATAAGCACCCATCGTGCACTAAGTAGAGTAGCTGCCTGATAACGAAAATGGTCACTGGGGTGCAGTGGTAATGTGGCACCCAGAGTAGGTTTAGCAACCCTGATTTCTCAACACCTTTGAGCCATTTGCATGGTTCCAACTCTATTATTCCATCTCGTGCACCTGTCTTCTAGCACATTAGTTGCATGGTCACTAAATGCGGGAACTTCTCGTGGTTTTTGAGGTCCCAATCTTCAAATTTTAATACGGGAACCCATTCCAAGTGCGCTCCCTCAAAAATAAAATCATCTGGGAGAGACGGATTTTGTAGAGAGCTCTTGCTCTCATCTATATCCTTGGGCACCTTGGATTTACCCTTTCGTAGAGGAACATATGCAGGCAGCCTGGTGAGAGGGTCTGCACCCTGGGTTTCGACTTCCATCTCTACATCCTCCTCCTCCACCAGGATTTCTTCAAACTCTTCCTCCTCATTGGCCTCCAAATTAATGGCCTTCCCCTTTTCCTCCATTGTGAGCTTGGCCCTTAGCATATTTCTAGGTGAGATGCGCACCAATATCATGGTCTACTTATCCATCTTAGGTCTTGGCATGCGTGGTGATTTAGGGACCTCTTCGATTATTCCGACGCTCTCTGGGGCTTCTACTTCTACAATTTCCTGTGCAGCTACCTCAGTTGTCACTACGCTTGTGTCCATGGCTTCTTCGGGTGCTACCATAGTGTGATTCCACAGTTCTCTCAATGTCTCTGGTAATTTCTCAAGCAACGAATTCACTTTCAGAATATCGAATAAGTCTCGGTTCATGAATATCTGAGCGCGCAACAACTCAGTTCTCAAATTGCCAAGTGTTGTTTGCTAGATAGCCATTTGTAATTTATAGCACCTTTTGAATTTGAATTCGACCGTTCCCCCGACATTTGGTCCATTAATGCTAGATTGGTGGTATATTTTCAAGAATCTAGCCCATAAAGTTCGCCTTAAATGCCTGCTGCCTACTCCATTCAGCTTCAAACCAAGCATCAGATCGTGAATAGTGACAGTAATGGTCACTTTCCGGTAGACTTGCACCGCAGCACAACTGTCTTCACATTGTTGCAGACCCTGTGACACTTCACTACTTCATGGAGTCCTGACATCACACAGTTCCCAGGCAGAGTAGTTTATAGTCCTGTTGACATGGCTAATGTTCACTATGCCAACAAGGGGAGCTAACCCGATCGTAAGCCCCAATTAGACCTTATTTCGTTTGGAATGTCTAGCTCCGATAGGTTTTAAGGGACCCCGTAGACTGTTTGAACATGTCAAAAGATTGCTTCCGGGAGGAAGACTTCAATTAATTCAACAAAATAAAACATCTAACCTCTATGTGTTAAATACTATCTATACTACCTCTAACTACTCTAATATAGTCCTAGCTATCCTAATCTATCCTGGAAGAGCATAATACAGAGGTTTAAACATCATATATATGTTTAGCAGGAGCATGATAAAGAGGGTTAAAAATCAGGCATAGATTCAAGTCCAAATGAATCAATCACTGAATTCACAGCTAGAAAAGACTGTATTAAAGCTAAAGTGCAATCCAATTAGTCATATAGGAATCTACATTCTTCTATGGAATTAAAACTTGCAACTGATGCTTAACTTAGTTTCAAATCAGAGACCATTCGCAAGTTAACCATGAAACTGAATCACATTCAATTTAACAAGACTAATAGTGAACTGTGAGTCGTCAATATGCATAAATATAAATCGCATTTACATTCATTCCAGTAACAACACTCTGATCCAAAACAATATAATCATTTTGAAACTATGGCTACTCCTTGAACCAAACAGTCCCCTTTATTCACAATAAACCAAGATTGTTCTTCTCCAAGCCAAAAATCCCCTTTTCCTCTTCAGAGGAAATATTTATGCAAAATATCTTAACTCTAGATTTGCCCCACCTCTTCATCTTCCCCACTTCTTTCGATATGCAAATCGAGTATACATAGACAAAACCGTATGCGTAACCGCTGCAGCGTAGAAAGCATATTTGCTGCAGCGATTAGTTTCATTAAGAAGTGAACAGATGTTGGCAAAAGGGGTGACTGTGTATTGCCTGCTCTTGATGAAAGCCGGGATAGCTTTGCTCTCGGACTATACAACCAACGCGTGGGGCTTCGACTAGGAACACTTGAGGCCAGGCCTTCAAACACAACACTTCTGCACATATGGCTCTTCAAATCCACTCTTGCGTCTTTTACTTCTCACCTGCAGAGGTAGCCATCATTAGCTTCATAATTGTGAACAATATAATAGAAATATTCACATAAAGCACAAGCGCTGCCTTCATTAACTTTTATAAACAACGGAACAAGTGTGAAAAGGATTTACACCTAAGACACAGTCAACACACAATTTCCCGCTCAATCCATAGGCTTGGCATAGTTTTTTGAGGGCTTATTTTAATCGAAATCGGGCATCGGTCCCTCCGCGGGTCGCAGTACCCATGCTTTTCATTTCCCCGAAGCATAATTTCACTAGCGGGACTCCATAGTCCTGCCTTCTACACTGAAAACCGGATCCCTTTTTTATTTTGGAAAATTTGGAAAACACAGGAATACAAGGAAAATCCCGCCCTAATCGCTCAAGCCAGACTTCAAATGTTATATATCAGCGCTTATAGATATCGCTTGGTCTGGCATATCACATATCGCAATATGCAAAAGCCTGGGGCTCCACCGATATGCGATATGCGATATGGCCCTGGACCCGAAAACATATATGTACAAATTAATACTGCTAGTGCGTCTGCAATATAGTCCTGCCTTTGAAAACAGAGATTTTAATATTTTTTGAGAGAAAAAGGAATATACGAGGAAAACCATGTCTAGCCATAATGCCGAACTTGAAATTCTATATGCTCAATTTCATAGAAATCGGCAGATCCACCACATCGCCGCGCACATTGTGTATAAGGCCCATGCTCCGCCGATATGTGATATGTGATGTGGCCCCGGACTCGACAATGTATACAATGCGGTTAATAATGTCGTCGGGTCTGCAGGCTAGTGACTCGCCATATATATGCATAAACCTTAGACTTAGGCCGATTGCGATATGTGATAGGGCTTTCGGACCCGACAGATATATATATATATAATGTGGTTTATAATGTCGTTGGGTCAAGCCCTTATGGCATGTGTTATGCGCCCAGATTGAGTGTGATAAGCGAAAGAGGGATGGTTTATGTATTTTGCAAAGTGTTTCCTTTGTAAAGGGATTATAGCGGGACAATGATGTGATGAAGGGTTTTCACTATAAGTTATTGTAATGGGAATAATAATGCGATGAGGGTTTTGAGGGGTTAAACAAATCCCGATAGACATAGGAATGAAGGGCTTAAGCGAGGGATTTGTTAAAGGGCCTTACCCATTTGTGAATGGAAGATTTTTCTCTCCAAAAAGTTAAAATCATTGGGATGAAACAGATCGTTCAGAGAGATGAAAGACCAGATTTATAGGGGACCCATTGAAAATTTTCTATCAGAGCATATTTTAATGGGGTGATAGTTGTGGCCACAACAAATGGCAAACCGTTGGACTAACCAATTATTTCTGTTTCCAAATAACCTTCAGATCAATAAAACATTAGGATGTTAATATAAACTTGAAATGAAAGCTATATAGATGGACAAGAATGGGTTCCACTTAAACATTAACTGCTTTAGGAGGCATAGAGACAAATAGCTTCTACTTACTGATATGATTTTGACAGGAATTCTCCAATGGAAGTATTATGGGGTTTATTAACCTTACTTTACCTGTTTCCCACTTTCAAAATCCCTTTGGGGCCATCACTGGTCTGTCCATAACTATTTAGGTGTGTACCTCAGCGTTTTATTGCTCATTAAGCTTGATGTAGACCTGTTTTTCTTGCACTTTATATGAGAATTTCAGTGCTATATTTTCATTGATTGGCTGGGGCACAGTCATGGATCATGACATATTTTTAAACTGCTTAAGCAAGGTTAGGCTTGTTGTGTCAACCACTACTCTGAGCCCAACAACAGTCCTTACTCTAACCAGCTTCCCAAATAACCTGTCCTTCTAGATTGGCACAAGGACTTGACATTTCATTTCTTTTTAGATAAGTCCTTCTAGTTTCAGGCACAAGGACTAGATCACAAGTAGATTTTCCACAGGGTATGAGACTGTGAGCTTAACCCATGAAAGGAGGTTTACCTGTGAGTAACAGGTATTGGACCATTTATTGTGGTGGATGGGACCAATGGAGAATGACTGTAAACCTTACAAGCAAGCATATGCTAGGTCTGAGTGGCATTTATTTAAATGTAGCGTTCCTCCATGCCAGTCCAGCTATAGTTACACATTTTTGGTTTTATAAATATGCCCCTACATGCTCCAGATATCCAAGTTATCAACAAACCTCACATAGTTCCCAATAGATGCCAATGAGGGGTTTCGGTTTGCATTCCATTGCTAATTCTCAAGTGCTCATGGACTGATAGAAAGTTTGTTTGATTTGTAGGGAAATGATGTATTCAGGAACAATAGAATCAACAGTGAGTTAATGAGGAAGGGAAAGGTCAAGAGTGGTGAATGAGGGAAAATCTGAAGGGTAGAATGAGACTGGAGGACCACCATCAGCTGGTTGAAAAGGAATGTAATTCAAAATAGTAGGAAAATAGATTTTGCAGAAAACAAAAAGAAAGGACGGGAATACAACTACACTAACAGCAAAATTAAATGAACTCTAACCTACTCAGGAGGTAACCACCATGTGCTGTCTACTGGAAGTATCTCTTGACATGTTGCCCATTAACAAGGAGTTTTTTAGTTTGTCCCTGTAAGGTTTTCAATCTGTAAATTCCATGACCAATTTTTTCCATAACTTGGGATGGGCTCAACCATGAGTGTTGTAATTTTGCGTGCTTACCTGTTGGGTCACTCATGAGAGATGAAAAGTGTTGTGTGCTAAAAGACATCTTTTAAAACACCTAATTTCCTCACATTAATTATCAACTTGGGTAAGTCCTCTTATTTCAAGAGTGTACACAATATGTGCACGCTATAATCCCGGAGAGTAATGTTTCTTAAAATGTAGTATAGATCTTTGATACAAGAATAAACAGATGCATCTAATAAAATCAAATTGAAATTATTAAAAGAAATATGACATCTAAGCTCAAAACTCAATCTTCTACTGAAATCAAATCTTACACAAGAAATTCAGGTAACAACAGCATTAGCCGAGAGCACAGTAGCAATAACTCATCTCTTCCTAGCTGATTCAATCTAAATCATGCTCAATCTCTATGAAGCAATCGAGATGGAAATGATATCAATCTGAGAGTTCAATAGCAATAACCAAACTCTTTACAATTGATTAAATCAATCCGAATAATTATATAAGTAACTTAATCTACAATAAATGTAAATTGAATCAAACGACAGTGTTGTAAATCATATAAAGCAAAGATATTCCTTCAATATAGGAAAACAGTAAAAAACGCATAAGATGGGAAAATTAACAAATTAATCAAACTTGTGGAAATCAGAAAGATATAATACTGAAAAGCAGCTTAATCCACCAAAGGTCGAGCCCTTAGCCGCCAGCGAATGCTACTGAGCTACTTCAAGTAAGCCGAATGAATAGTAACCTCAAATTATATATTAATCATTGAACTTGAGTAACATTATAATATGATTGCGTTCTCTTGCTAACACAAGTCTGTAAATTAAAATTACAGTTTGAAATAACAAGGATTGATCCCCTTTCCTGCTATCCTATCCTATCTCTAATAATCCCTATAATAATCTCTCCTCCTCTTTGATCTCTGTTCTGATTTAAATACACAGAGAGAAAAGAGAAGTTACAATCGAGATGATTACAATATTATTCCCATTACCAAATTGGATTGTTCACAACAAATTGATTAGAAAGACCAGATCTAAAATATCTTTCCATCAACATTCAACAGGAACAGGTCGAATTTGGTATTGCAACTGGGATAATTTGGAAACTGGCAGCAACAATGAATCTGAGAAAAATGTCTTCAGATAAACTTCTGTTTCTCTTAATATGGATTGAATTTGGGAAAAGTGCTTCCAATGAAACTAATTTGGTCCGTTCTGAACAAAACCCATATTTCAGATTTTCCAGATTCTTCTCCATTTGCTTGAAACATCCAATACAAAATTGGCACTTCTTATTCCAACGAATTTATGAGTTGGCACATTTAATGATGAGCTGAAGATCAAATCTGCAATATGGAAAATATATTGGAGGCTAAAATGGTGAGTGATGTTATAAAAAATTTGTTAATAAACCATCATTGGTAAAATCATGCATAATAATCATCAATTTATTAAAAATAAAGAAGAAGAAATAATATTTATCCATAGAGCATAAATAATTATAAAATGGAATTATATGATAAATCATGATAAATGACGTGATAAAGAATGGTAGAAATGGATGAAATAGGCATTAAAGAGTGATAATAATAATAACAAACTAGCAGCCCAACATGCCCCCAAACTGAATATATTGCATGTCCTCATGCAACCTAAAGACTCTATATTAACAAGCAATTACACAAAAATTGTTCATCCCAACTCATGAAATGGATGGAACAAATAAATTCTTCCTTAAATAATGAATATTTAATTTTAGCAATGTTGATGAAAGTGTAAAAATTTTTACATTGACATTTGACTATATGTATATAAAGTTGTAGCAAAATATGATATAGGTAACAAGAAACTCCATTAACCATTTTCTCAAAAACTACAAACCAGATTTTGCTCAAATTTTGCAAGTAGATTTCTACTATATTAATGCTTCTATGATCCAAAAATCAGAATGTTTTGGTGCAGGGATCATGAGATATAAGAAAAATGGCTGTAGGTGACAGTGCATGATATCTGACATTTGACAAACTAATTTAACTTGAAATTTTCTAGGTTTGTGTATTTTAATGATACCTCTTTGTTATCCAAAAAGTCACAAGAATTCAGTTCACAGTTTTAAAGATATACGCCAATCAATTTTTGCACTGTATAAAAATGAAATTGTATGCCTTAAATGAGAAAAAAAGTAGAAAACATTCATCATGTGTAGCAATTCCTCCCCCAAATTGGAAAATTAGCATGCCCTCATGCAATGCTAGAAAACAAATTGAGGTGGTCGCTACCATCTGTTGAAATCTATGCTTGGTGTAAAACAACATGGAATAAGGGAGGTGTTGAGAATGAATAATAAGATCAATGGATGATAAAGAATATGAATGGCATGGTCATAATAAATAAATAAATGAAAGGAACACTCCCCCAAACTGAAAGAATCTATGTCTTTGAAAAATGGGAAGTGGTAAAGATGTGGAATGAATGATGGTAAATAATGCTCAATGGATTTTCATAAAATTCTCTTAAATTCATAATAAATCAAAAAATTATGCTATTTTACCTCAAGTTTTACCTCCGAAAAGAAAAATGTGGAATGACATGTATGGACTAGCATTTGTTGAAGCTGAGGTAGGCTGAGCAGATACTGACGGTGATGTAAAAGGTGGAATCTAGGCAAGCACATCATATCTAAACAGTTGTTCGCGCTCACGAGTTTCTCGAGCCTCTTCTATTAGTTGCAATAGTGTGGTCGTGCTATGAATAGAATTCCGCCCATACTTGTTGTTCTCCCATAAAAGATTCACTATTCGGCATGCAATTTTCTTGAATCCACTGTGTTAGTTTTGTATAGAAATAGATAAAATGCATGCAATAATTTCAATCAGAAAAACTTTTGTATAAATGCAATACTAATATTTTGTCAAATCATCAAGTTATGGCAGAGTTTAGTAATTATATCGCATGCTATCCCATAATGCATACATTCCCCCCTCCAATTGGAAAAGGGATTCCATGACCATAAAGTATATGAAAGGTGTTGTGCTGATGACAAGGCAAGGGAATGAACAATACAACAGTAAATGAAGCAGAGTACACATATCAATGATAAGACGTTGAGAGGTATGGCTATAATGAGATCAGAGTGTGTAAACATAGTTATGAATAAGATACAGGACACTCTGGATTGATGATAAGTTACACGAAAAAGAAAAAGGACAGCAATATGAAAAAAAGATGCTTTGCTGACGGTATTCTAGTAAAAAATGATGTGATTGATCGAAAAACAATTTCTCATGCGTAAAGGTTAAAAACAGGGAAAAATTAAGGAAATAACTTCTCCGATAAAAAGAGAGAAATAAGAAAATGGTATTATAGTAATAATTGACGATAAGATATAACTTCAATACCATAAGTAAAGCCTCTGCTACTAGCAGGCATCCATAGCCTTGGCAATGTTGCTTTTTAACCCGTATGAGCCAGGATCCTTAATTTATAAATGGAGAGTTCTAGTGATGTTCTACCAAAGAGATCAGTGTGCTGTCGTGGTAATAAGATAACCACACTGCCATTCAATGGGATGTAGCAAAAGTGATCAGGCTGGCTCATGATGAAACCTCCTGTTCCAAGGATATTTTGGCTATCCAACGGATCATAACCCTAGTGTGGTGGCCATAGTTGGAATGTCACTTCGCTACATATTTATGAACATGGTAGACTGGCTCTTAATGAGACGCCCTATTCTCTATCTATAGGAAAAAAAAGTTTTGTTATTACACATTTTTATGATAAATAGAGGGAGGCTCAGTACTCCTTAAGAGTAGAGAAGGTGGAAGAAGTTGAACATGTCAATAGAAAAAAATATACCCATAATCTCATTTATTACAGACAGAAAAGATTATAACCGGGAAAGATGGAACCAACATGGTATTAAGATGATCAATCAGTATCATGTACAATAGAAAACAATGCAGTAAAGTAATATATAAATAATTGTGTCCCTTTTGAAAAGAATCTATTATCAAGGAGTTGTCCTATTAAAGATCATAACGTGAATGATATTAACTCACTTCAATAGAATCCATAATTCTTGTCCTTATAAAAGTAGTGTATTTTATGCCATGAAAGAGAATCAGTAAAATGTGGTTGAGATGAACTAAGAATAATCCCACAAGAGGAAGGAAGGGTTGTTCTCGAAAATACTCCCAAATTGTTCTTCCCTTGAAGGAACAACAAAAACACTCGAAAAAGTGTTGTTCCCTAAAGGGAAAAACAAAAGCACTTGAAAGTGTTGTTCCTTATAGGGAACAGCAAAAGAAATGCATGACAAAAAGTGTTGTTCCTTATAGGGAACAACAAAAAAATGCACATGAAAAAGTGTTGTTCCCTATAGGGAACAGCAAAAAATTCACGCGAAAAACTATTGTTCCCTGTAGGGAACAATAAAAAAATGCACGTGAAAAAGTATTGTTCCCTATAGGGAACAACAAAAAAATGCACATGAAAAATTGTTGTTCCCTGTACAGAACAACAACAAAAAATACACGCAAAAAAGTGTTGTTCCTTATAGGGAACAACAAAGAAACACATGCAAAAAAGTGTTGTTCCTTATAGGGAACAACAACTGTTCCCTATAGGGAACAAGAAAAAAAAATACACACAAAAAAGTGTTGTTCCTTATAGGAAACAATAGCTATTCCCTATATGGAACAAAGAAAAATACATGCAACAAAGTGTTGTTCCTTATAGGGAACAACAATTGTTCCCTATAGGGAACAACAAAAAAATACACGCAAAAAAGTGTTGTTCCTTATAGGGAACAACAACTATTCCCTATAGGGAACAGTAAAAAAATACATGCAAAAAAAAAATTGTTCCTTATAGGGAACAACAGTTGTTCCCTATAGGGAAAAACAGTTGTTCCCTATAGGGAAAAACAGTTGTTCCCTATAGGGAAAAACAGTTGTTCCCTATAGGGAACAACAGTTGTTCCCTATAGGGAACAACAAAGAAAAATAGGAAAAATAACGAGAAACAATCATCTCTACTGCTCTAAGCAAATACAATCGAATAGAAAAAAAAAAAAAACAATTGTATGTACAAGTTTCAAAAATAAATTCTTTACGAGACTAGTGCTGTCGAAGAGTGGCCTTTTGCAGCGAGAATTTGCATGGTGGGGTCCTCATCGTTCAATCACCAATGGAGTGGAAACTACAATTTGAAGTAAGCAACACCTGAAATACAAAAACATAAGAGAAATTAGAAAAGAAATGACACTTTATTTAAAAACAGTGTGTAAATAAATAAATTAAGTTACAACAACTATGATGTTATTTCCTAAGGGAATATCAATCTGTCAACGGAAAAAATGATCTCTTGGAAAACTGTATTAGCAGCAGCAACGTGAATCTTCACATGGAAACCAATTCTCCATTTCTTCCATTATGAGTCTGTTAGGTGATAAATTAGATGAAATGCCCTTCTTTCATTAAAATTTCTTTTAAGAATCGCTCATCCGTAAATTGACCTTCTTTATTCTCCTAAGACCTGCAGAAACCAGTGTCTACCTGCAATAAGAAATTAAATCATGGAGAAAAAAAGGTGAACGGGCTCCCTTAATCCAAGAGTTATGAAAAAAACTAACAAGTAGTTACTCTGTAAAACAAATCCATAGAAAAATAACAAAGTAAAATTTATTTGTCACCTATGGGAGAGCAGTGGTCGACCATACGAACCTGTAGTGTTTTAATCATAACTCCTTTGTTTTTCGTCTAATTTGAGTGATTCCAAAGCCAAATGAGAGCTACTTAAAATATATATCACCAATAGAAATAGGTTTCAAAAATTCAATGATATGATATGTCAATTTTACTTAGAACAACCTGCATAACAGAGTCATTTTCAATTTCCCCACTTAGAACAACAGTGGATATTTTAAGCATAGATTTTTGTTTGATGACGGATTCAAATGATTCAAATTGGAAATTAAATTATATTAATTTATTTATCTCCAATACAAGTGTTGAAAACAAGAAGAATTTATGGGTCAAATACACAAGTGAACAGCTAGAAAAATAGAGTTTTAAGAGTGTTGATTTACGATAGACAGTCAGTAACTTGTTCATAAATTTCTCATATGATATTAAAAATGAGTGATTCAATTTTATTGTAAACTATATTTATAGGGGAATATACTGTAGAAACAGGATTTCAAAATATAGTCATTTAGGCCTCTAAAAACTGACTATCCCAACTCTGTTCCTAAGCTGCCTGCAAGACACCCTATTAATGTTTTGGTTATAACTTTTTCGTTTCAAATCCAAATTGAGTGATTAAAATTAGGTTGGAAAGTAGAAAACAAGGGATACTTTGGATAGAAACAAGTTTTAAAAATATTTTCATTTAGGCCTATAAAAACTGACTGTCCCAACTCTGTTCCTAAGCTGCCTACTAGACACCCTGTCAATGTTTTGGTTATAACTTTTTCGTTTCAAATCCAAATTGAGTGATTAAAATTGGGTTGGAAAGTAAAAATAAAGAAATTTAGGACAGAAATAGGTTTTAAGAATATTCCCTTTTGATCCCTCAAAACATGACTATCCCGGCTGTGTTTTCAGAAATTTTATCAAGCCCACAAGCCAAAAAATATGATATTCAAGCATTTTTTCAAATCGATGATAAAAATGAATATGAGTGTTTGTAGAACTGTTATTTCCATTATAATTCATCTACATACACAAATGAATTAAAACATTTATCACTGATGTTGCTTTCCACAGCGTGTTGCAACAACTATTTTTACATAAAAAGAAAATGTATTTATTTATGTCCTTATTTATTTTATTTTATTTTTTACACTAACCTATTCTGATTTTAAAAATGAATATTATTATGTATATAAGTACTTCTAGTGGAACCATTTTCAAAATAAGGCCTCAAGTGTGTTTATATCCAAATTTGAAAAATGCATGTTAATGAATATTAGGGTATGAGAAGCCAACTTCCTTTGAAAATACGATGTCAAAAATTGTTGAAGTATGGAGTGATGCTGCAAGCAAATGATGGAATGAAGCCTATTTTCAATATATCTTTTACTTTCTTGATTTCCCATAGCCATCATATCATGAAGTTCTTGAGCTTTTAAAACGGCTTGTTGATGCAGACTAAAAGAAACCTCATTTTCTTCCATAACTTCTACAATTTTTGAATTTGAAACATTCTAAATCTCAATATAAGTTTTCTCCAATGGTGCATGTGAGATAGAATGGGTGGGGAGGGGGGATAAATTTTGTAGTTCAACACCGTAAGCATGTTGTATTGATTTATTATGGTGAGGGTGTGGAATGAGTTGAGCAGGAAATTGTGTACGGAATGGAGCATTTTGATGATGTAGTTGATTGGGTTGAGTGGATGATTTTGATAGGTAAGCAAGATGTTGCAGAAGAACTAGTGAAGAATATGGAGGATGTGTTTGTGCTACAAGATGAGGGAGAGTAGTCATGCAGTCATAAGATGAACCATGCCAAACTTGTAGACAAGATTTGTGGGGGTTATATTGAGATGGACATGGCTACCCTAACACATGTGTATTCCATAATGAATTATGCAAGTAAGAAGATGGAGAGGAAGTGTTTTGAACCATACCTATATGCCATGATTTCCATGGTTTTGACCTTGTTGCAGCTTCCTCATCTTTTTGATATGCTATTTCCATCCTAGATAAAGAAGAACAACTATTTATGGGATGCTCCTTTTGGTAATGAGGGAAAAACACTTCTTCAATTTCTTGATTTTTCTGAACCTGAAAAACATCCAATTTTGAATTTAGAGAGCTAATAAAATCAACTTTAAATTTTTCAAATAAAACATTGATTTCAGCTCTTATGTCTCCTATTTTTATAGCAGATTTGGAAAAGAAAGAAGAAAATTCTCTAGAATTCTTACCAGCCTTGGAGATTCCTCTTGAACAGTGTATGCACAATTAACAAACATCATCATATGACAACTGAAAAGCATCACCCTTTCCTATCCTATTTAAGAGTTCTAAAAATTCATCTTTGATTCCTTTGAGTATGAGTGTTTTTAAGATTTATTTTTCCAAATACTTATGCTTTGATTTTTGAAGGTTGTATCGAAATCACTCCACATAGTCATCCAAGCTTTCATCTTCCCCTTGTATCATATAAAAATATCTTCATTGCCCTTGCAATAGTCCTAGTACTTCTTCAAGAATATGTTCTTCATGTCCTCCCATGTTTGGATGCAGATCCCACCTAGGCTCATGAATCATCGGAGAGTTGCTCCTTTTAGAGTAAGAGGAAACACTTTCAATCTTTGATCATTAGTACAATAATCATATCCTCTATAAAGTATTTCAAACTCAAATAAGAATGTATCTGGATCTTCATTTGTCAAACCATGAAAATTTGGAAGAGAAGATGGGGGAATTATGTGCATTTGTGTCACTCCTCCTAAATCTTTGATAGGGAATTCAAAGTTGCAATGTGAGCCATTTCTTACCATAATAGAAGATTTTTTTCATGTCTTTCTTCGAGGCTCATCATTCAAATTTTCCTGTCAATTGGTTAGTGAAATGGTTGGTGCTTACATCACCACTTGAGTGGAATTATGAGATTTTTTCAAAAATTCTACCTCTAAATTTCCTACTTCAATTCCTATGCAATTCTACTGAAAAGCAGGTGGAGGAGCAAGCACTTTACTTGCTCGTTACGTAGGTTCTTACCTTCCATTTTTAATACCCAATTCTTTCTCAGGAGACAAGCATCAAACACCTACTTCAACTTCTATGCAATTGTGTTGAAAAGTGGGCGAAGGAGCAAACACTTTACTTGCTCTTTACGTAGGTTCTTACCTCGCATTTTTAATACCCAATTCTTTCCCAGCAACAAATATCAAACATACATCACTCTCTGTGAAATGGCAACACTCTCCCCAACAACAGTGCCAAAATGTTGGGTGCTAAAAGGCATCTTTTAAAACTTCTAATTGCCTCACATTAATTATCAACTTGGGTAAGTCCTCTTATTTCAAGAGTGTACACAATATGTTCACACTATAATCCCAAAGAGTAATGTTTCTTAAACTGTAGTATAGATCTTTGATACAAGAATAAACGGATGCATCTAATAAACTCAAATTGCAATTATTAAAGTAAATATGACATCTAAGCTCAGAACTCCATCCTCTACTGAAACCAAATCTTACAAAAGAAATTCAAGTAACAATAGCATTAGCCAAGAGCACAATAGAAATAACTCATCTCTTCCTAGCTGATTCAATCTAAATCATGCTCAATCTCTACGAAGCAATCTAGATGGAAATGATATCAATCTGTTCAATAGCAATAACCAACTCTTTGCAGTTGATTAAATCAATCCAAATAATTATCTAAGTAACTTAATCTACAATGAATGTAAACTGAATCAAATGACAATGTTGTAAATCATTTAATGCAAAGATATTCCTTCACTATAGGAAAACAGTAAAAAGCGCATAAGATGGGAAAATTAAAAAATTAAGAAAACTTGCAGAAATTAGAAAGATATAATACAGAGAAGTAGCTTAATCCACCAGAGGCCAGGCCCTTAGCCGCTAGCGAATGCTACTAAGCTACTTCAGATAAGGTGAATGAACAACAACCTCAAATCATATATTAATCATTAAACTTGAGTAACATTACAATATGATCGCATTCTCTTGACAACACAAGTCTATAAATTAAAATTACAGTTTGAAATAACAAGGATTGATCCCCTTTCCTCCTATCTTATCCTATCTCTAATAATCCCTATAATAATTTCTCCCGCTCTTTGATCTCTGTTCTGATTTAAATACATATAGAGAAAAGAGAAGTTACAATCGAGATGATTACAATATGATTCCCATTACAAAATTGGATTATTCACAACAAATTGATCAGCAAGATCATATCTAAAATATCTTTCCATCAACATTCAATAGGAATAGGTCAAATTTGGTATTCTAACTGGGATAATTTGGAAACTACCCGCAACAACGAATCTGAGAAAAACGTCTTCAGAGAACCTTCCATTTCTCTTAATACGGACAAAATTTTGGAAAACCACTTATCACAAAACTAATTTGTTCCATTCTGAGAAAAACCCATGTTTCGGATTTTCCAGATTCTTCTCCATTTGCCAGAAACGTCCAATACAAAACTGTCACTTCTTATTCCAGCGAATTTCTGAGTTGGCACATTTAATGATGAGTTGGAGATCAAATCTGCAATATAGAAAATATCTTGGAGGCTAAAATGGTGAGTGATGTTACAAAAAAATTATTAGTAAACCATCATTGGTAAAATCATGGATAATAATCATCAATTTATTAAAAATAAGGGAGAAGAAATAATATTTATCCATAAGAGCATAAATAATTATAAAATGGAATTATATGATAAATCATGATAAATGGCGTGATAAAGAATGGTAGAAATGGATGAATTAGGCGTTAAAGAGTGATAATAATAATGAAAAGCTAGTGGCCCAACAAAAAATAAATAAATTTCTTAGTGAAAGATATCACCTCGTCTTCACTTCTGTTTATAAGTTTGTCATGCTCCTTTTTGTTGATGGCTGCGTTTCTGAGTGTTCTTTCGCAATGCAGGAACTTAAGGATTTGATTATCACCTTCGAACACTTGCCAATTTGAGATGTTATTAGTTACAGATAATCTGAAAATCAATTGAACATAAAATTTGTTCTTGTTTAATCTAATATTATGCAAATGTTTCGTAGTCATAGCAGCCATCAGATCGGCATCGTGGTGGTACTTTTGAGGTATGTATGTAACATTGAAAGAATTGAAATTTCCAATTAAACTCCATACCTCATGTTGGTACCTCACCAGGTGTGGTGGACTGCAGCGTATATTTTTCTTTACGTGGTTCACCATTATATGTGGGTTATCAAAAACTTTGAGATTTTTTACATTCCTTTCAGTGGCTCTTCTCAGGCCTTTCAGCAAGCCTTCGTGTTCTACTTTGTTAGTGGTGCGAGCACATTCTAACCGGCTGGCCATTAGGCATTGGTTCCCTAGTGGGCCAATGAAAATGCTCCCAATGCATGCACTTTCAAAATAGTTAGAGTCATCAAAGTGGAGTGTCCCAAAAATAAACTCTAATGTTACTCTAAAATAACTACTTGTGAAATTAGTCCTATCATCTACTATAATACAAGGTAATTCATCAGTTGGATTATGGGGTTGTTTAATTCTTTCTTCCAACTATGTGTTTGTGAAAGCCTCCTTGACTGTTTCTGCATGGAACTCCCCGAAACAGGTTTCCGTGGCATAAACATCAAAACTGTAATTTCCAAGGATAGAGTTATAGAACATTACAGGTTCATTAGGGTTGTTTGGTTCCGTTACCACGTACTTCATGTATCTTTCCCAATCCACTCTCAACATATCACTTTTTCCCCTCCGAGGAAACAAAAGATGGGACCAATCAGTTGAGAAATATCAATTTAGATTTGATGACCAATCCCTACTAAGAAGCATCCCATAAGCCTCAGGTATATCCATTACCACTATATCAGTGACTTGAGTGTATTGAGGTTTGGCAGCCATCCGAATCGACACATCTTTCAGCTCCCCAATAACTCTCACATTCATTCTATCCAACTGCATAATTCGAGTTTTAGTTTTATCGAGTATTGCCTAAAGTCTCTTAGCAACAACGTAAGGCATAACAGTGGATAAGGCGCCAGAGTCTACCAAGCAATTATGCACATTCATGTTGAAGATTTCGAATGTGATAAGGAAGGGTGGAGTCATAGATTTTGATTTCCTCCCTATCATGTCTGCACTGACAACTTGGGGCTTTCGATTCATTTTAGATAACGTGGCCTCCATAGCTGATGGAATTTTGGCTGCGCTAGTCGTACTAATAGGTTTGGACATTCGCTTCTTGGTTTGGGTGCTTGAGGTGGTGGTAGTTTTGTAGTTCCACTCATTCATAGCTTTCAACAGAAAACCTCTTTGCCGCATTAATTTTAACAAGTCAAAATATGTGATATTAGCCCTAGACTTCTTGAGATCATCCAAAATATTGTAATCAATGTTATAAAAAGGATATGGTAGAGTAAACATACCTGTTTTTCCATTCTTAGATGGGAATTTACCATCTAGAGTACCCTTTGTTGCAGTGGGAGATACATTTTCTTTCTCTGGGTGACTTACAATAGGGGCATTCTTGGATTGACCGCCAGGTCTACTATTCTCGACAGGAACTCTGGAAGTGGATGCTTTTACAGGGAAAACATCTTGTTGTGTTCGATCTAAGGGCTTTGTCGCATCTGGGAGCTGCCCTTTACTTCACATGTGGATTTCGTTAGCGTTGATTTCTGCAATTTCATCTCCTTCATCGTCATTCTCTTCATTATGGAAATCCCACAACACATTAATTTGGGTTTCCTCATCCAAGGGTTCTTCTACTTGGCATTCCTCCTCATCTCCTTGTTCTAGTTTGAGCTCCAGTATAGGTTTTTCTTTGTTAAGGAGCGATCCAATAAGAGCCAACTCTTCTGTGTTTAAAGCCCCTTCGTTAGGTGGAGTAGGCAATGCAAGTTGGCCATGATCACCATCTATTTTCTTACAATAGAAAGGTTTGAAGGGCTTTCTATTGTTATAGTCTCCTCCATTACCACTAATACTCTCTCCATGATACCTTTTCATATCAATGACTATGTTCATTAGTTTCTTAATGATCCGATGCAACCCTTCCACATCCGTGGTGTCCTTTTCTTTAGTTTCAGGCCCTTTATTATCATTTCCATTATTCCTCTTGGATGTCTGAGAGGCTTTCTATTCTCTAGTTGTAGGGTGGCATGCTGTGAGACTGAGCATTTCATTCTCGACCTTCACTGCTTCATCGATAGAACCTTGTAAGGTTTGCACATTACTCGTTTTAACCCACATCGCTGTAGGGACACGGAGAGCAGAGATATAGAATTCCATTAGCACCTCTTCAGTAGGTCTAGTGGTGGATGGGATTCTATTGAACAAGGTGTTGAATCGGATGTTAAAATCCTTAATTTTCTCCTTGCTTTCCATTTTCAGACAGGATAATTCTAAAACTAAGGGCACAGGTGTTTTGTCATCACCAAACTTGTCCAAAAAGGCCCGCTGAAAAGCATCCCAACAAGTGATTGACCCTATTCTCAAGCTAAAATACCACATGGAGGTTACACCACTCAAAGTAAAAGAGAATAGGTGGCACACCACATATTCATCAGTGACCCCCAACCTGTGCAAGGCTAGGAAGAAAGAGCAAATATGGTTATCAACAGTGTCTCCCTGCTCAGGGTCGAAATTAGGTAACAGTCTTTCTGTATTTTGGGTAAGGGATGCTATTGGCCAGGTACCGCTATAGCATCCTGTGCAAGCCAGGGAGGGAGTGCTCCCAGAGGAGGTGGGGGTTGATTCCCACCCGAAGGAGGAGGTGGAGGTTGATTCCAAGCCGGAGGAGGAACGTTGGCCATATTATGGGCATGGAAGTTTTGGTTGGAGGCTTCTCCGTTAGGATTCTCAAAATCAAGCAAGGAGTTACCTCTAGAAGGGGAATCCTCAAGAATTTCTTCCCAAGGGGTGTCAATATTTTGCAAGGATTCTAGCACAATATCTTGGAGAGAATTGGATGCAGATGTATCTTCGCTCAGGGTAAAGATCCTTAGCTTTCTCTTAATTGTCAGAGGTAAAGAGTGAAAGATGCGGAGCTGAGAGAGGGAACGATTGTAAGCCTGAGTAAGTGTTCTGACTGGTTGTTCTTGAGTGACAAGATACTCCCACCGTCTTTCTTCCTTGGGTGACCTAGAAACAAGACTTAGAGGGGTCTCTATTTCTTCAAAATGAGGCTCTTTCAAATGTGTGGCAGGATCTCTCCGACCTTTATGATCCATACATTAATCCTTTGGAATCCATGCGTGGCACTTATAGATGAAATCTTGAAAAGCTAGAGAGGGCGGTTCATCCCTCCTTCTAGCGCCAATTTGTTGACATAGCTAACGTTCGGTATGCCAACAAGGGGAACTAACCCGATCGCAAGCCCCAATTAGACCTGCTTTCATTTGAATGGCTAGCTCTAATGGGTTTTAAGGGACCCCATAGAATGTTTGAACATGTCTAAAGATTGGTTCTGGGATGAAGACTTTAATTAATTCAACAAAATAAAACATCTAACCTCTATGTGCTAAATCTTATGTGTACTACTTCTAACTATAATCTAGTCCTAGCTATCCTAATCTATCTTGCAAGAGCATAATATGAAAGTTTAAACATCATATATATGTTCAATAGGAGCGTGATAAATAAGGTTAAACATCATGCATAGATTCAAGTCCAAATGAATCAATCAATGAATTCACAGTTGGACAACACTGTATTAAAGCTAAATTGCAATCCAATCACTCATATAGAAATCCACATTCTTCTATGGAATTAAAAATTGCAACTGATGTTTAACCAAGTTTCAAATCAGAGACCATTCGCAAGTTAACCATGAAACTAAATCACATTCAATTTAAGAAGACTAATAGTGAATTGTGAGTCATCAACAGGCATAAATATAAATCACATTTACATTCATGCCAGTAATAATACTCTAATCCAAAACAATATAATGAGTCTGAAACTATGGCTCCTTCTTGAACTAAACAGTCCCCTTTATTCACAATAAATCAAAACTGTTCTTCTCCAAGCCAAAAAGCTCCTTTTCCTCTTCAGAGGAAATATTTATGCAAAAGCTCTTGACTCTAGGTCTACCCCGCCTCTTCATCTTCCCCGCTGCTTTCAATATGCAAATCGAGTATATAGAGACAAAACCGTCAGTGTAACCGTTGCCACATAGAAAGCATATCTGCTGGAGCGATTAGTTTCATGAAGAAGTGAACTGATGTTGGCAAAAGGGGTGACTGTGTATCACCTCCTCATGATTAAAATCAAGACAACTTTGCTCTCGGACTGTACAACCAACGCGTGGGGCTCCAACTTGGAATGCTTGAGGCCAGTCCTTCAAACACAATGCTTCTGCACATATGGCTCTTCGAATCCACTACTGCGTCTTTTACTTCTCAACTGCAGAGGTAGCTATCATTAGCTTCATGATTGTGAACAATATAATAGAAATATTCACATAAAACAAAAGCACTACCTTCATTAACTTTTATAAACTATGGAGCAAGTGTGAAAATGATTTACACCTAAGACATAGTCAACACACAATTTCACGCTCAATCCATATCCTTGGCATGGCTTTCAAGGGCTTCTTTTAATCGCATTCGGGCATCGGCCCCTTCGCGAGTCGCAATACGGATGCTTTTCATTTCCCCAATGCGTAATTACACTATCGGGACTCCACAGGCCTGCCTTATACATTGAAAACTCGATCCCTTTGCTATTTTGGAAAGTTTGGAAAACACAGGAAAACAAGGAAAATCCCACCCTGATCGCTCAAGCCAGACCTCAAATGTTATATATCGGCACTTATAGATATCGTTGGGTTAGGCATATCGCATATCGCAATATGCAAAATCCTGGGACTCTGTTGATATGCGATATATGATATGGCCCTCAACCCAAAAACATATATATACATGTTAATACTGCTGGCAGGTTCGCAATACAGGCTTGCCTTTGAAAACCAAGATTTTAATATTTTTTGAGAAACAAATGAATATACAGGGAAAACCATGTCCAGCCATAACGTCGGACTTGAAATGCTATATGCTCAAGTTCATAGATATCGGTGGATCCGCCACATCACCGTGCACACTATGTATTAGGCTCATGCTCTGCTGATATATGATATGCGATGTGGCCCTGGACTCGACAATGTATACAATGCGGTTAATAATGTCGTTGGGTCCGGAGGCTAGTGGTGCACCATTTATATGCATAAACCTTGGACTTAGGCCGATTGTGATATGCGACGAGGCTTTCGGACCCTATATATATATATATATATATATTGTTGTTTATAATGCCATCTGGTCCAACCCTTATGGCATGTGTTATGTGCCCAGATTGAGTGTGATAAGCAAAAGAGGGATGGTTTATGTATTTTGCGAAGGGTTTCCTTTTTAAAGGGATTATAATGGGACAATGATGCGATGAAGGGTTTCTCTAGAAGGCATTGTAATAGGAATAATAATGCGATGAGGGTTTTGAGGGGTTAAACAAATCCTAATAGACATAAGAATGAAGGGTTTAAGCGATGGATTTGTTAAAGGGCTTTACCCATTTGTGAATGGAAGATTTGGCTCTCCATAGACTTAAAATCATTGGGATGAAACAGATCATTCAGAGAGATGAAAGACCAGATTTATAGGGGACCCATTGAAAATTTGCTATTAGAGCATGTTTTAATGGGGTGATAGTTGTGGCCACAACAAGTCCTGCACCTCCTTTCAGCTGCTTGGAGCATTAAGGTTGTGCTTTGATCGGTTAGTCAGGTGGCCGAGCTACTTGTGTATGGATTCAAACGATTTCCATTCAATTTTCCTCGGAAGGGATCACCATTCAACTTTACCAAATGCACCGCGCCACCATCTGTAATCTCCTTAATAATATACAGCCCTAACTAGTGCATTCTAAATTTCCCTGGGAATTTATCAAACTTACTATCATACAACAAAACTAGATTGTTTTCCTTGAATGTGCGCAACTTGATGTGTCGGTTGTGCCATGCATTTTCATGCTGCTTTTGGACCTGCTAGGGGAATCTAGCCAAAAATTGTTCTTCCTTGAGCTCTTCTAGCTGTGTGAGCCTTTCCTCCAGGGCTATGTGATCTGTCATACTTATGAGCACTGCTATGCACAGACTAGGCATGATATATTCCATAGCCATTGCAGCTTCCACTCCATAGACAAGCCTAAAAGGTGTCTGTCCTGTTAGTTTCTTACATGCCATTCGATAAGCCCATAACATTGCAGGTATGCATAGGTCCCAATCACTTCACTGCACACTGCATACCTTGGTTAGCACGGTTTCTAGCACTTTGTTGAATGCTTCTACTGTCTTGTTAACCTGTGGGTGATACAATGTGCTCTTCTAGTGATACACCTAAAACTCTTCCATCAACGCGTTGATTGTTTCATTCAGGAAGTGTTTACCACTATCGCTCATCAAGATCTTCGGTCATCCAAATCACATCAGTGCATGTTCAAACAAAAACTTTGCGGCAATCATGCTCGTGCAATCCTTCACTGGCTGTGCTTCTGCCTAATTAGTTAGATACTCCGTCGCAATGATAATGTACCTTGCATCTGTCTTTCCTTGACATTTGATGGGTCCTACAAAATCTATTTCCCATTTATCGAAAAGTTGTAATGCCATCTATGGATTCAAAGGATTCTCATCCCTTCGTGATGGCCTACCTGTTCTTTGACATACATCGCACACTTTGCAATATGATTTTGAATCCTGATGAAGGGTTGGCCACCACAACCTTGTGTGTAGAGTCCTCTGCATGGTTTCTCTTCCTGCATAATGTCCTCCCGTAGTGCCCCCATGAGCGTTCACAAGGATACTGCTTTGTTCAAATTCAAGTACATATCTTCGCAGTATTTCATCATTCCCCATCTCTTATAAAAGCACAACAATGATAGAGAAATTTGTCATGCTCACCACTAATTCCTTCTTTTCCTGGATAGAATATCCTTCTGGCATAGTTCCAGTTGTTAGAAAGTGAATTATCTTCAAAATGTCCATCTGCTACACGCACAAAGAAGAGATACACATCAGGTAATCCTTCCTCCAAATTAGTAGGTTCCTCTACAGTCTCAATGTGTGAGAAGTCATTTGGTCCCGCATTTAATCGTCCAAGCTTCACAACAACTTCAAAATCATATTCTTGGAATAATAAAAGCCATCTATAAATGCGCCCCCCTAACATAGGCTTATTGACCAAGTATTTTAGCGTGGAGTACACGTGCATCCACGCAGGTTGGGGTTCTTCTCCATAGGCCTGTGTCCACTTGGCTAGATGCACACACGGGTCATCCTGTCCATCATACTTGTCTACCAGTTGCATCTTAGGCTCTCCAAAATGCGCTCTCATCATTCTCCTACATTTGCGCCAATCATCAAAGTTGCCTTTGTGTGTACCCCACCATCTCACGGGCGTAGCACGCAGTACTGTTATAGACATTTTTGGGCACTACAACCCCAAGCATAAATGTCCATAAACCAAGGGCTCCTAAGTCCCTAAAGTATTGTTCTAACCCCTAAAATAACAAGGTCAACTAATTACAGCATCTCCCAGAAGTTCTCCATGAAAAACTACTCAGAACTGGTCAAAACTGGACCATTTCACCTGCTCCATAGGCAAAGTGCGTTGCATCCCACCTAAATACACACAGTAGGTGTGATGCATGTCAAAAAACCCTTCTATGGGGTGAAATTGGCGAGAAGGGACAAATGGCAGGGTCAATCCGCAAGGTGGAGGAGCATGGAATCTTCCAAAAAGCTCTCCTCTGACACTTGCCTCTCTGAATTCGACCAGGGATGAGTAAGAGATCATCAATCTCCAAGTGGAATCAAGAACTATCAGAGAGAAGACACTAATCAAATCTCAAAAGCTGACTCACCTCCCTTGTAGACATCTATATATGGATCCCTCATCCCAGAGATCCAAAGGCTGGAATTTTGTATCTTATAAGGAAGTGTTGTTGGTTTCTTGGTGCAATATCATAGTGTTGGGTGATCTAAGCTTTTCATGAGGTGAATAAGGGCTTTCTTGCTAAGAGGATGATGCTGGGTCAGAACAATTGGTTGTAATCCTCTTTGCTCTTGCTTGATTATCAATAAAGCTATTCAAGTTTTCCTCCACATTCTTGTATTATTGATGATTTATGCATTTGTGTGATCAATGTACATCTGATCCTATATTGTTTATGATAATAGACCTATGTTCTTGGATAGTGTTATGCTGCTTTGATTCTACAGGTACTCCTTGAAGCTGGGTAGACAAGGAAGCGAGTGGCAAAGACCTACGAAAAGAGAGATGAATCGAGCAAGGAACCAAACGCAAGACAGAGGGTGGTCTCCTTATTCTTCTCTTATCTATTTCTCATAAAGGAAAATGAAAGTAGTTTTTAGTGTGTTTGTTTCTAAGGTAGCTACCAGCCTTAGTGGGACTAGCAGCTCTGTATAACTAGTTTTCCCGATAACAAGTACCCAGTCCAAGGCCTCGAAGTGTTGCTTTTCCGGCACATCCCTTCAAAATTCATCCAAGAAGATATCTACCTCATTTAGACCATCATAAGTAGGAAGATCTCTTGATTCTATTGACACACAGCATAGTGACCGGGTCGTCATGTTATAATTCAACGTAGTTATTTCGTGTAACCGATTCTACTATCGTTCTAATTCTTCATTGGAATCTGAAGTGAAGGAACTCTCATGCTCCCATGTAATCTGTCCATCCATGGTGGGATTCATCTAGTCTTGGTCTCGTGTTGTTATCTTATAGATGCAGTCCAAATCATCATCACTCTCATAGTCACAGACTAGCTCTGTATAGTGCGATCCTTTAGCAGGGTCTAGGGGTACAATTACATGCAATGATTTCTTCTCAAAGATCATCTTGTGCTTCTTCAGATTGATTACCCCATTCATGTCAATGGCATAGTCAGTTCCTAAGAGGGCAGGGTATGGATTGATGTCATAAACAATCTCTATCACATCGAAATCTGCCAGCACGCTCACTCCCTAAATATCCACAGTTATTCCCTGCAATCGACCCATAGGTATTATTTTATGCTGGTTCTCCATTCTCAGTTGAATTGGAGACCACTGTAATGCATGTCTTCCCATTCACTCCCATGTTTGTTTTGGAAAATCATTCACATCTGATCCTAAATAAAGAATGACTTTATCCATCTCATATTCTCTGATCTACACAGTAAGTCTCATTTCATGCCCTGTCCTTATCTTATGTTTTCCTATCTTCCAGAGGCGTGGTCCCAACACATCTATTGGTGAGTTCCTGTAACCCTTTTAGACCCTTACTATCACGCAGTAACTTCATACAGGTTTCCAAAAAAATTGTGGGAATAGATGGGTCCATTTCTGGCTCTAGTTTATCTTTGTTTCTTGAAGTGGAGGCATCAGTGAAGCTCTTCTTAGCTTCCATGAAGGTTTCCCGAGCGCGCTCCAAATCAAACTCAGCTTATTTCATCAGAGCTTTGTGAACCCAAGTACTCTCTTCTGGTAGTTTCCCCTTGTCATCTCCTATCATGATTCCATTTCAAAGCACAATGTTTACATTTAGGTCTTCCTCATGCAGCTCAGACCTCATCATTTGCAGGTTCTGAGTCGGGGCAAGCGGTAGCACTCCTTTGTCATGTAGCCTAGCTATTAAAGTAGGACAATATTCTATCTCATGATCAAACAACATGCAATACTTGCACGACGGGCACTTTGGATTCGTGCAATCTTGGGTGTTATCACAAAACCTTCTCTTGATATGCTATTGATCAGGAAGACCTTGAGTAACTGTTTCAAACCAACTTTTGGCTGAGGCTTAGCCTCCCCAACCTGAGAGGGCTCTCTCACTAGGTTAAAGATTTAGTAAAAGATTAGATGGCTAACTCTATGTAACAAATAAAGAAGTATGAATGGTTGAACACAATCAATAAACATCCACTGGGCTTATGGAGTCAAAAAAATGTTTAGTATGACAACAATATTAGCTTAACATGGAAGTCAGGGCATCAAGAGTTCAATATATTAGTAACACATAAGAACATGTAGGAAACACAGTCTACAAATGCATGAAGGAAGTTAGAGCATTGCCAATGAGTTCTAAGTAACATACATTCATATCAATGCAAATGAGGAAATGAGGACAACCATAAGAAAATCAAGCATTGAACTCTCTTCTAAATCGTGAGTAGTAAAGCCAAACTTTGTATTACATAAAAGCATAGTCTTCCATAATGACACAATCTGAGTGTTTTTCACAAAAATTTCCAACCCTTGGTGCATTACACCTCTTTTCATATATAGAATTCATTAAAATCTTGTATTTCTTCCTCAAACATGAGGGGAATTCGAATTTTACTTTACCTGACACCTATTGATACTTAAACAAACTATTAATTACAACTAGCTATTAACTATAGTCCTAGAGTCCTAATACAACTAGGAGTGTAACTCCTTATTATGCTAGCAACAACCTAGGATGTGGAATAAATTTTGTTTTCTACAGATGCTCCTTCTTAACTTCGAGCTTGTTGATGTCCATAACCCCCCAGCTGGCCTCCAATAGCTTCTCCTTCATCTGCCTTGAAAACTAGGAAATTGTCCCTTGCTATGTTCTGGCTGAAAAATAGGTGTTGGGAAAGAGTTTTTTTCTCCTCATCAAAAATGTATTTTTAAAAACTGAAGGAGGATTTTGTAGACCACTCTGTGCTAAACAAAAACCTTTCTTTGGTTTCTACAATACCTTTCCTACTTCCCAAAAAATATCTTTGAATATCAGGTGTAAACTGGAAAATTGTGATTTCTGAAAAACTGCTCCTACAATAGTTTCGTAGCGCAAATTGTGTCATCAAATTATCCCATATCATAATTAATTTGAAGAAACGGAAAGAAAATTTTGTAGCTCATTATGTTAGGAATAAAAACCTCTTTCAGTTTTCCAAAATATGCTTTTAGTTGTGGAAGAGACCTTCTGGAAGTTGACTACTTAAAACAATTTTTCTACTGAAAAAGGCTGCTTTAGTGATTTCGTAGCACAAGGTTTGGTATGTGTATATGTCTTCATTTCTTGAATTTACCTTTTTCTTAGGGCTCAAAACTTCTCAAGTGATCTTATTACACCTCTGCAGTAGCATCCCTTTCAAAAGAATCCCCTTTTTCTTTCAAGATAGATGCTAAAGAAAACAAAACTGTTGTGTGAGTCAAAAACACAGTTTGTTTTCTCAAAATTTTCATTCTTGGGATTTTTTAACGGTTTCACCATATGCTAATGGGCCATATAAAATTGAAATTTATCCATCCAAAAACAATCTTCAAGAAGGTAAGTTCCACATCAAAATTGTATTAAGACTCCTCACTTACTGTATGGTTCATTTAAGTTGAGGATGCCCTTCAGGTTTACTCCGCTAAATCTTCAAGCCTTCAATTTGCCTCTTCATCACTCTGATGTTGGTTCTAATCCTATTATTAATCCATCTGATGTATCTTGCCTCCTTAATAGCAAGGACAACCCAAGTGAAATATTGAGCTTTTCTGTTCACTGCTAGGGTTTTTGAATTTTTCTCATGTTCCCACTTAGCCTTCATTTTGTTGAAGTTGACCCTTTCAATTGCATGTCTTCTTGCCCTTTTCTTAAGTTTGGCGATTTCAAGCTTGGCAAGCTTCAAATTCTCCTTGACCTCCTCAAAGCTTTGTTCTTTTTATTGAGTACTAATTGCCTTGTTTTTGTCATCCTTGTGCACTGTTGATGGTTGTAATGGTGGAACCACAATTTCTTCATGTAACTCTGCTACCACTCCTGTTTCATCCACCACTAGCTTTGCCTCTTGTAACCTTCTTGAATGTCTGGTCACTGCTCACCACGGGCTTGTTTACTTCGAACTTAAGAACAACAACAAGTGTCTCTTGCATGCATATGAGCAAGATCAACATGAATATGTCCAAGATCAATTAACCCTTCCCTTTTTTGAAATTTGAAATGACTGCAGACAAATGACCCCTAACAAATCTAATGATGGATATGAATGGTTGCATGTAAGTGGTAAGGTTAATGGACTGACACCTGATGATGAAAATCTAACAAATTCTAGTGGATTTGACAACTAGACAAGATTTAACACGAATCCCCGATTTCGTAGCGCATCTAGTGTAAATTTGGGGTTTTGTGCTACGAAAACTCCTAACTAGACTTTGCACTACGAAAACTCCTAGACAGTTTCGTAGCGCCTTCAAAATCTTAAAATGACTAGATACATGAACCTTTTGAAATGATGTGGGATTCTATGATAGTAGAAATAAGGTTGTTGACCTTTATGTAATAATGGAAACAAGACTCCAACTCTATGATTTAGACTCTAAAACAAAAACAATAAAAAATGACTTGACCGTGTTTAACATAAAAAATTTGGAACCATGCGGGCTGTCCAAAATTTTAAAAACTTTTATAGTGATAACAGTATTGTTATCACTGAAAAAGTTTTTAAAATTTGGACCACTGGTATGGTTCCAAAGCTTTATGTTAGTCTTGGTAAAAGTCATTTCTATTGTTTTGTTTAAGGAATCTAGAACATAGAGTGGAGTCTTGTTCCCATTAGCAAATAAGGTCAACAATATTGTTTTACCTATCATTAATCCCAAATTGATTCAAAAGTGTCATGTGTTAAGGTTGTTTTAAATTTGACATGTGCTACGAAATCACCTAGGAGTTTTCATAGCACAAAACTTAGAAAATACACTGTGCGCTACGAAATCAGGGATTCGTAATTAGGAGATTTCGTAGCACAAAACCCAAAATTTGCATTGGCTATGCTACGATATTGGGGATTCATGCCAGATCTTGTCTAGTTGTCTAATCCATCAAAATCCATTAATGTTTCATGATCATGTGTCAGTCCATACACCTTGCTTATCACATGTAACCATACATTGTCATCATTAGATTAGTTAGGGGTCTTGTTCGCACTCTTTTCAAATTTAAAAAGGGTGATGAGTTGGTCTTAGTATTTTCCATGTTCCTTCACGCATAAGAAGACAATCAACAAGCTCAAGCGAGGCAGTTCTCCATTTCAAGCTCAAGTGAGGCAGTTTCCAAAATTAAGACAGTGCAGGCTCTTTCAAATCTCCTTGCAGGTGTCTCACAGAAATGTCTGAAGAAAGGAAAAGTCATATATCAGGCCGGTGTCTTAGAACTGAGCCTAATGGATTAGATGTTCTCACAAGGGATAGAGAGGTGGAAGATGCATTCAAACAGGTGGGCTATTGGAGATTATGTGAAAAAATTCAAGGTGGTCACATTCAGGTAACCAAGGACTTTGCTTTCAATTTCACCGGTTTGAATTCAAGGGTTGGAGTGCTAGAAATACCAGTTTCTCCTGAGGTTATATCTACAGTCACAGAGATTCCTAGAGGCTAGGAGAGATGGTTCAAGAACTTCAAATTTGAAATGGCACCTTGCCAAGAATTTCTGAAGCCAGAATTTATAGGCTCAAACCTAGCCAAATCAGTACCCAGAAGCTATGTAAAAGATTCATATGCCAACTTGCTGTCATGCATCCAAAGATATTTTACTTGTGAAGGAAGATACCATAAGGTGTACTCTTACCATTTCAAGCTTTTATTACATTTCACTAGAAAAATATCTTTAGACTTACCTTTTTATCTATTTCGTAGCATAGGCAAAATGTCTAATAAGGTTCAGTTGAAGAAAGAGGCTTTTGAAACCTTGTTGTTCCATCATGGTTTGATCAAGAGGATTGTTTTACATGAGCTTCAAAAGATAGGTAGGAAATGGTCTGCTTTCTTTTTTATGACATGTTTTAGAACTGAAATAGGCCTTAGCCTTAAGGCTAAGGAAATGTCTTCATCAGTAGTAAGTCATCAGGAGGAAGCAAGATCAAGTAGGTTTGTGAAATTGAAAGCCAAAAAGAGGTGAAGGAGCCTATGACACCACTAATGGTTCAAGATACCCCTCAACAGTCATAGAAGAAAAAAAAAAGTTCAGATCAAGGAAGTGGTACAAGAGTATTCTATTGATAAAACAGTCCAAAGAAGAGTAACATGCAATACACAGCAGTTTCGTAGCGCGCTACGAAACTGCTATAGCTGCAATTTTGTTTTTTCTTAAGGATCTATCTTGAAAGAAAAAGGGGATTATTTTGAAAGGGATGCTACTACAGAGGTGTTTTGGTCACTTTAATTGCTTATTGAATTAAACAACAAAGTGCGACATAAATTGTCAACCTAGGGAAGTCTTGTTATTTCAAAGGGAACTGCGTACTATATGCACTCAATTTTAAAAGAAACAAAAGTTGTAGTACAAACAAATCACGCCTTACTTTAACAAACTAAAGCTCCACTGTGCATTACAGCAATTACACTCTATTGCAGATAACTATCAAAGAATGCTTAATTCCATTTAAAGAGTCATATAATGGAAAAGAATCAATCTGCAAAGGAAAACAATGGTTGTGCTGTAACAGAGAGTCAGGACCCTATCCGTAGAGCGGGAACCTCCAGCACCTGCCTCTGATTAACTAGCTTACCAATTCACTCTGTAACTTAATCACCGGTGAAACACTCATGAATTAACTTTGAATAATACAACAATCAATTGAGAAAGAAACAGAGTTTTAGCAAAGGTATTATAAACAGTATTCAGCAAACACTACTTGTTAACAAGGCATGAATAAAAGACACACTTGAAACACTGCAGAAATATAATGGGTGAATCTTGTGATGAAGGTGGGCCCTATCCTTCTCACAAGATTTCCCAGGAACCAAGAACTAGAAAAAGATGTTCATAACAAAATTTTATTCATCCATGCAATATGTCATATTACAAAAAGATTTCTAGTCCTGTTCCTTCCGCTGAGCCTTTTTCCATAGTCTCTCCCCATCTAATGTAGATGTCTCCTCTTTATAAAGAGGATACATCTATTACAAAAGCTTTACATTATAAGTTCTATTTTAACCCATTATACAAAAATAGGGAAATCAATTTCCCATCAACAAAATGTTGTTACAGTAATACTGTCTTTAGATTATAGGCGTTACATCCCGTGTAACAGCTTCCTCGGTGATCAGTCTGGTTCCTTTGTTGCTATCAAATTTAGAATGCAAATCTTAGCTATTTCAGCTTCGAGATTCACGTGCCATTTCTACTGTTTCAGCCACTGCAAAAATAGTCTTGCAAACTCCAGGTTGTTTCAGCAATGCGAACTGCACATCATTCTTTAATTGTTCAGCACCTAACAATTTAAAGATTAACTATGAAGATATCGTGACTATATGCTAAATAATTAAACGTATAGTGATGAGAAGAATCATTACATACCTTTGGGATAATTGGGTTAAAACACTATGTTACACAAAAATATCGTCACCATGATTATTTGCAGTCAGTATGGGTCTATCATCACTTGTACTATCCTCCTAAGCAAGTCTCAGACCTCAGCTTTTCAAATCAAGCTTTGGAAATGAGAGAAAGACATTAAAAATCAATGTAACTCTAGTTCCGCACTTTCTCTCATGGTCACCTGCTGTCCCGCACCTTCTGTGTACAAAAACTGTGGACCTGCCCGCTTTGTCCCTAACAATGTAGGTGCGGACCCCTATGAAAGTCAAAAGGTGCAAGTTTTATCTTAAAAAACTCACTTTGGGTTAATTCTAGAGGTTTCTAGAAGGAATTTTGACGTGGATTGTTCACTCTGAGGTGGTTCATGCATCCCAAAAGAGAAGGAGCTAATCCCTTGATGAGAGGAGCTATCCCTTTGAAGGAGGGCTTTATCCCTTTGAAGGAGGACTTAGTAACCTCCCTCCATTGCACTATAAATACAGGCATTGGGCTGGTTGCTAGGGAGGTTAGAAGCTGAACATTTTTGAGGGTAAATGCCGGTGAAATCAAGACTTCCTAGTTGAGCTTAAGAGGAGAGATCACACATCTTTTTGGCTTCAATGAGGAGTGAGTGAAACTTGTCAAAGTAGAGGAGACTTCTTGCTGGACCCTGGGAGGAGCTTGTACAGCGTCAAGGCAAAGGTTGTAAGGTTCTTATTCTTTTGAATTAATACAATCAAACTCATTTTTCTCAACAAGTATCTTATGTTATTTGTTTCATGGACTCCTTGACTTTCATGTTAAATATGTTTTATGCATTTGGTTTTTCAGGTGCTATTTAATTTGTTTGCCTTGTTTGTTTTTGCAGATTCACGAAAAGGACCTCATTTGGATCGAAGGAGCAAGGGCATCCATAAGCTAGCGTTGGACCTAAGGTAGGCCCTAAAAACACTTGTTTGCTATTGTTTATTAAAGCATATTTAGAGAAAGATAGTGTCTGGTTGGTTTGCTTGTCATTAGGTCTTCTTTAGATTGTAGGATGGTCTATCTTGTCTACAAGATCGACTTATTCTGTGTGAGAAAATGGCAACTCCGCTGGGGAATTGATTGTTTTCCTTGTTTTTACTTTGACCTGAGAAACTCTATTTTTGTTTCTATTTTTGGCTTGTTGTGTGTAAAATTGGGTAGAGTTTGTAGATCCAGGGTTATTTTTCGTTTTTCGTAGCTTTGGGAGAGGACCGCACCCTAGCCGTTTGACACAGTGCGTACTTACCTACAGCTTGGCTTTTAGCATAGAGCGGGACCGCACCTGTGCCAACTGTGGGCCTGCGGACCCTGTCAAAATTTTGAAAACCCTAAAATTTCCTCTGTCAGTCAGCTTAGTTTGTCTTTAGAAATTGTTATCCACTGCCCAGACCTGCATATAACTTGTCAGAAGCTTTCCTTGGATTGATTTCGTTAGTGTTAGGGTTTTAGGTGAAATTCCTAGGAGTTTTGCTTGTTGGGTTTGTTTTTCGTTTTGGTTGTGTAGTGGCTCTGAGCTTAGAGGCTGTAGGGACTTCAGATCACCTTAGTGTCTACCAGCTTTCTTATGAGTCTGACCATTAATGAAATCTCCCCTTGTTTGAGGAATCTGCTTTGAGTTTTCTCTTTACAAAACTTTGAAAAGCTTGTGTTTGAGAGTTTGGATTTTCATTTTCAAAAAGAAAACGAAATTGGTTGTTCTTGACTGATTTGTGATTCTGCATAAATTAGTCCTTAGCTTGCATCTAGCTGAGTAAAACATCCTCAAAAAGGACTTTTAGTAGGCTTTGACTTCAAATAGGTTTTTATAGTTTGTAGCTCTCAAGGTTAGTTATTTTCATTAGTTTTGAGTGTTTTATTTACAAAATATAAAAAAATCTCTTTTGAAAAAAGTTTGTTTTTTGTAGTGTTTGAATGCTTTGAAACGAAAAAGGGAAATTTTTGTGAAATAATTAGTTGTCTCGTTTTGAGTGCTTTGGAAAGGAAAAGCTCTTCTTTTAATTTGTTTAATTGAGAAAGATTTGTGTTTACAAAGTATTTGCATTCTCAAACTCTTTCTTAGTTTAGAAGTTCATCGAAGAGAAAAAGATTGTTTAGATCATCTTAGGTGCATTTTTAGTGATTTTGAGTCGAGTCTTCATACCACGAGTTTCATCTCCGCACCTTTGGACTTAAACAAAAACCAATAAAATTAACGCTTAAAGTAAAATTCACCTAGTAACATTTTTATTTCTAGGGCTCTGATACACCAACTTAGCTTAGGCTAGTGTCTTGGAGTAGGAGAGTAATTAACTCTCCAAGACAGTAAAAACAAACAAGTAGCTGTATCGTGTGGTAGGGAAGAAATCCAATTGTTGCATTTATGCTCTGGGAAAGCTCCTCTTAAAGGAGCAGCACGAGATCGTGTCCGAACCAGTGTGGGAATCAATCCTTCCTCATTGGGAATGACGCCAGATATTCACGTATTAAAAATGGTAAACCTCGAATTAACCATTGTCGAGGAGCCTGGGGTCACTTGTTGGTAAACCTTGGATTATGTCAAGGAGCCTTCAAGGGGATTGAGCTTGCTACTCTGCCCTTGCGTGCGTATCGGATCGTAGACTGTTCCCCCAAGTGTATTTGTCTCAGTTGGTAACCTTAGTGGCCATATTCTTTAGGACTCTTCCTGAGGTGACAGTGGTGGGAAGATCCCACTGTGTTGGAAATAATACTGAGAGGGGGGGGGGTGAATCAGTATTATCAGATTAATCAAACTTTTCAAATGCCCAAAACATATACGCTACTTCAGTTAAGTGAACCAGCGTGTACACGCTACTGTGACGAAGTAAAACAGCGTATAAGCAGAAAACTCACAATTTAGTTGGCTTATTCTTCAATTAAGTGCATCAGGACATTATTCATCATATTAACAGTAAACATGTGCAGTATAACAGAACAGATAAAAAGCCACACACATGAACACCAAGATATAAGGTGGAAACCCAATGTGGGTGAAAACCACCTGCTGCAAGTTGTCTCTATCTTTCTTAATATGAAACTTCAGTTTACAATCTTTTGTACTGGTGCAGCCTTATACCAGTACGCAGGCTACAACCTGCAGAAGGCTTCAACCTTCTCTCGTTCTCCAAACTTCCTTGGAAGGGAGCTCCAACCCCCTTTTGCTTTTGTACTAGCCAAGATACTAGTACGTAGGTGCTGACCTACAATCTTCCTTCTTCCAGGTATCACTTTTCATACATTTTCAGACTTGGATATTCCTGAAGCACAACATTACAATCTGAAGACCACAATTCATTCAATTTTCACAACAGATCATTGAAGCATAAAACAATCAACTTTGAATCACTGAACCACTGAACCCTGTCAATCACCAGTTACCAGAACACAGAGCAGACTACAGAACTCTGTAATAACAGTCAGATCCCACTGTAAACCCAAATCAAGCTTCAAAATATATACGCTACTTTAATGAGCAGAAACCACGTATACACGCGCTTTTACCGAAGCCAACCTGCGTACAGATCTAAAAATAAACTTTCTCAACTTGCAGCTGTACCAGATATTAGTTAGACTCAGAACGTAACATTGCGACAATATGCAGATCTAGAAATACGCATAGTCAACCATAACATGATAGTGCATTTCAAACCATTTGATCCCGATCTCTCCTTAGATCTAGTTCTCCATCAACCGATGAGATCTCTCCTTAGCTCAGATCAACCAACTCAGAACCTGCATATCAGATCTCTTTCTCTCTTAGATATTCATGCCTTGTCGAAAGATGATCTTTGCCTAATGATCTTCTTCTCCTTATATAGCCTTAGGCCTTTCTCAATACCAAGAGCCAAAACCATAGTAACATAATACCATCAACTTTAAAACTAGGGATCGACACGCCCGTCGAGACATAATGGTCCGAAATCATAGGCACAACTTCCAAGGTCTAACCACCATGAACCAAAGGAACCTTTCCACATACACGCGCTTTTTCTGAATCGAACTTGCGTGTACACGCGACTTGGGCTTAACGAAACAGCGTGTATGAGCTTTCTTGCCATGCTGTACTGAGATCTGTCTTCTGATTAAGTTGCCATCACCTGTACTAACCTTTGAGCACCTGTACCATCCACTGAGTGAGTTGCCATCAAGGACAACACTTGAACCATAATGCCAACAATCTCCCCCTTTGGACTTGATGGCAATCACCACACCAAGTCACTCTCCCCCTTTGACATCAAGGGCAAAGGGAGGACCAAGATATTCTCTTCCTTGGTAATCCTTCTGCTGTCCATACTCCCCCTGAGTACATGCTGAAATCTCGAAGTGTGCTCCCCCTTTGTGAATGCCAAAGAGTACCAATCTATCCATCCTGCTCACCAAGTGCTGTTCATGCTCCCCTTGACTGTAGGCAAGATCTGCAAAAGATGTTCTTCAAGAAGAACATGACTCTATACATCATAAAAGACCTTCCTATAACCAAAGACTCATACATACATCCATTTCTCAACTAAGTGAGGATATACAAAAAAATGACTCATCCACCCAACAAAGTGGGGATACATCAATATTGACTCATCCACCTAACCATGATAATACATGAATATTTCATCATTCATCCCAGGCATAGTGGGGAAACCAACAAAGGCCGTTACATGACCTTGACACCATAAAAGAGACAAGAGAGATACATGACATAGAGACAACAGATCTAGACCAAGACTTAGGAAAGACACCAGCAGCATCTGATAAACATCTTGTTAGATCAGCAACGAGAATTTCTTTCTGAGCTCCTTCTTAAACCAATCAACCAAAACATCTGAATGCCAACAATGCTTTATGAGACTTTTGAGCTGCTCCCCCTGAACCTGTGCCTGTTGCACTTCCCTGAAACTGTGCCTGAATACTTCTGACATTCCTATTGCTGTTCAGAACTTCAGAGTTTTCCTTTGCTGTTCAGAACTTTATATACGCGTTTTATCCTGTATAAAGCAGCGTATGTACGCGGATATTCTTTCTGCAACAAGCGTCCAGAATACACGCGACTTACTCAACATAAATCCGCGTGTATACGCTCATATCCCTTCCGTAACCTGCGTATACAAACTTTTCTGTAGAACAAACAAATTTCAACAACAGGATGAAGCATCAACTACTCCCAGCTTTTGTCTGAGATATTCAAAAGTTTCCCTGGGCAGTGGTTTTGTGAGAATATCAGCAACTTGCTCCTTAGAAGGAACATACTCCAATTTGACCTTTTGCTCAAGCACTTGTTCCCGAAGAAAATGGTACTTGATTGGTATGTGCTTGGTCTTTGAGTGCATGACTGGATTCTTTGAAATGCTGATTGCACTTGTATTATCACATAAGATAGAGACAGGTGGAGTGCAAGTGATTTGAAAGTCCTGCAAGGTCTGCATCATCCAAAGAAGTTGTGTGCAACAAGATGCTGCAGCCACATATTCTGCTTCAGCTGTAGATAAGGCAATCGAACTTTGCTTCTTGCTGAACCAAGACACTAATCTGGAACCCATGAAGAAAGCACCTCCACTTGTGCTTTTCCTATCATCCACACTTCCAGCCCAATCTGCATCTGTGTAAGCATGAAGAGTGAGATCTGTATTTCTAGGATACCATAAGCCATAGTTTTGGGTCCCTTGAAGATATTTGAAGATTCTTTTGACTGCCTGAAGATGGGTTTCCTTTGGGTTGGCTTGAAATCTTCCAACCATCCCTACTGCATGAGTAATATCTGGTCGAGTACCTGCCAAATAAAGCAAACTCCCAATCATGGATCTATAAGTGGGTTGGTGAACTGCTGCTGATTCATCATTTGCACTGAGGCTGCATCCTGTAACCATGGGTGTACATACTGGTTTTGACTCTTCCATGCCATACTTCTTCAAGATCTGCTTGAGGTATTTGGTTTGAGACAAGAAGATACCTCCTTCATTTTGTTGGATTTGCAATCCAAGAAAATATGTCAATTCTCCAAGAAGTGACATTTCGAACTCTTTCTGCATAACCAAGGCAAAGTTTTGACTCATAGTTTCTTCATTGCTGCCAAAAATAATATCATCTACATAAACAACAAGAATTAGCAATTTGTTATTTTCAACTTTTATATAGAGATTGCTATCTGCTGATCCTTTTGAAAAGCCTTGTTGGTGAAGATATTTGTCCAACCGATAGTACCAAGCCCTTGGGGCTTGTTTGAGCCCATAGAGAGCCTTTTTCAATCTGCATACAAGGTTTGGATCATTCCCAAGAATGAACCCATCTGGCTGCTCAATATATACTTCTTCTTCTAAGTCTCCATTCAGGAAGGCTGATTTCACGTCCATTTGAAATACCTTGAAGTTTTGAAAGCTTGAGAGAGCAAGGAACATTCGGATGGCCTCTAGTCTTGCCACAGGAGCAAAGGTCTCTTCAAAATCTATTCCTTCTTGCTGTGCATACCCTTTACAAACAAGTCTGGCCTTGTTTCTAATTACTTCTCCATTTTCATTTAACTTATTCTTGAAGACCCATTTTGTTCCTATTACATTCTTATCTTTTGGTCTAGGAACCAATTCCCAAGTGTTGTTCCTTTCGATTTGCTCAAGTTCTTCATCCATTGCTTTGACCCAACATTCATCTTTGCATGCTTCTTTCACATTTTGTGGTTCAATGGAGGAGAGTAGAGCCAAGTAGCTTGAAGCTTCTGCAAGTGTCCTTCTTGTTTGTACTCCTGCTTCTTTCTGCCCCACAATCTGAGTTTCTGGATGATTCTTTTGGACATATCTGGATGGAGTCTTTTCTTCTATTCTTGTCTGCTCCTCTGGTTCTTCTTGAGATTCTTCTTCTTCTTGAGGTTCTTCTTCTTCATCATTTCGCCTTTGAGAGTAACCTTCATCTTCTTCATGATGAACTTGCCTAGGAATATATCCCTTCTCATCAACCACTATATCAATACTGTCAACAATTCTGCCAAGTCTTTTATTGTAGCACTTGTATGCTTTGCTATGTGGAGAATAACCAAGAAGAATGCCCTCATCTGCTCTAGGTTCAAGTTTGCCAAGTTGCTCATCAGTGTTCTTAATATAACATTTGCTCCCAAAGATTTTGAAATGCTTCACGGAAGGAGTTTTACCACTCCAAAGCTCATGAGGTGTTTGAGTGCTGTTTACTCGGACATTTGTTTTGTTAAGAATGATAACAGCAGCATGTGCGGCTTCTCCCCAGAAGGTTGCAGGAGTACCTGATTCATCGAGCATAGCACGAGCCATTTGTTGGATAGTTCTGTTCATTCTTTCCACAACCCCATTTTGCTGAGGAGTTCTAGCTGTAGAGAATTCTCTTCTTATCCCATGTTCATCGCAGAAATCAAAAAATTCATTTGATGTGAACTCCCCACCTCTGTCAGATCTGAGGCACTTGATTTTGTGTCCTGATTCATTTTCGGCCAATGCTTTGAAGGATTTGAATTTTTCGAATGCTTCATCTTTGTGCTTCATAAGCCCTAACCAAACAAACCTTGAGAAATCATCAATGAATAATATCAGATATTCTTCTCCTCGAGGTGACCTTTTCCTAAATGGACCACATACATCTGTATGGACTAGCTCAAGAGGCAAGCTAGCTGACCTTCCTTCTCTGGAAAGTTAGTTCTGGTCTGCTTTCCAAACTGACAAGATTTGCATATGGTGTTGTCTGGAATTTTGATATCTGGAAGATCGCGAACTGCCTGATATTTGCATGCTTTCCTTATTTGTGAGAAGCTTAGATGTCCCAACCTTCGATGCCATAACCAGTGCTCTTCATCCTTGCTAAGATAGCATTGTTGTTGTTCTTCTTCAAATATGTACAGATTATTTGGAGTTCTTTTGCCTTTGAGAACTGTTTTACCTGTATCAAGATCACGAACAAGACATCCATTCGATCTGAAAATAACCTCTGTTTTTTGATCACACATCTGGCTGACACTTAGAAGATTATGTTTCAATCCATCAACATACAAAACATTTCCAGCCTTGACCTTTTCTTTTAAAGGAGCAATACCTTTTCCTTTTATAGTTGCAGGAGTATCATTTCCAAAAGAGACTTTCTTTCCCTTTTCTAAAGTAGAATAAGATTCAAGTTTTTCTTTATCACCTGTCATATGTTTCGAACATCCACTGTCAATGTACCATAGATTTTCCTGTCCTTCTGCATAAAATGCTATCCCACATCTTTCTGTTTGAGGTTCCTTTATTCTCCATGTTTTGGTGCTTGTGGCTTGTTCCTTTTTCTCCTGAAACCTGCTCCTGCATTCAGAGTCTTTATGACCAAAATTATTGCAAATAGAACATTCAACTTCATTTTCAAGCACCGAAAAGTTGTTATAGGTCCTTTTTGTAATCCCTGTCATACTTCTTTGTTTTTGAGCTTCCCTAGTCATGATTGTTTTATATGCAACACATTGAGCTGCTCTGTGACCAAAGTTGTGGCAAGAAAAGCATTGTCCATTGAAGAAGCTTCTGCGGTTATTGAATCTACCAGCCAACTGATTGTAATTTCTATTTTCATCTATTCTTGAGCCAAACTGAGAAGATTTTACCTGTGGTTGGTTGTAGCTTTTGTTCATCCTTAAGGAGGATTGTCCCTGATAGTTTCTGTTTGTAACTCGTCCCTGCTTTACCTGATTATCTTCATTGTTCTTCCGCTCATTTCCTCTTGCTGCATCAAGATAACTTTTTGAGGTGGATGCTTGAGAGGTTTCTCCATTATAGCCCAAACCTGTTTTGTTTAGAGGAGACCGCTGCACACTAATAATCTCATCCAAGGTTTCAGATCCTTTGACAAATTTAAGATTAATAGTTTTTGTTTTCTCAATTTCTTTTCTGAGACCAACAATTTCACCTTCTAGTTTTTCAAGATGTTTTTCCTTTTCATCAATTTGAAATTGCAAAGTATCAATAATCACATTCCTTTCTTCTATGCTTCTCTTGAGTCTAGTGATTTCATTATAGAGATTATCCACATCTATAGCATCCTCATAATCATCATCTTCAAATGCCATTAACAGCTTATATTTATTACCTTGTTCATCTTCATCACTGTTTGATAAGCCATCACTATCTTCATGGGTGTAGTAGCTTTTCCTATTTGCACTTTGTTTCTTGTTCCATCTAGCAGGTTCTTTTCCTTTATCCTTATAAGGACATTTTGCAGCATAATGACCTACTTTCCCACAAGCAAAACATTTGAAAGGTAGCTTACCTCTGAACCTTCCAGAACCCCTTTGAAGATTTCTGACAAAATTTGATTCTTCTTCCTCTTCTTCTGGAACATGGCTTGCTTCATAGTAATCTTCTTTTCCTGATGCCTTAAAAGCAGCTTCCCTTCTGTCAGATGGACCTCCTTTTCTCATTTCATAAGCGGTTAGAATTCCATGTAGCTGAGACATAGTGAGAACACGGAGATTTTCTTTTTCTTCTATTGCAGATACTTTAGATTCAAACTTGGGGGATAAAGATCTTAGAACCTTTTGAACTACTATAGTTTCTCTTATTTCTTCACCCAAGTTTTTCATACAATTAACAATCTCATCTACCCGGAGAAAATAATTAGCCACACTTTCATCATTATACATCCTGAGAGTCTCATATTGAATCCTGAGTGTTTGAAGTTTAGCTTCCTTTACCTGTTCATCTCCTTCATAGCTAGTGATCATTTTGTCCCATATTTCTTTTGCTGATTTGAAGTGCATGACCTTCATGAATTCTGTTTGAGATATACTTCCTAATAGGGTAGCGACTGCTTTTGCATTTGTTTCATATGCCTTTTTTTCATCTGGATCTGTAGGAGTAGCTGAAGGAAAAGCATAGCCTTTTTCTACAATGTCCCAAACTTCTGTACCAAGAGATTGAAGATATGCAGTAACTCTTACCTTCCAATAATTGAAATTTGTTCCATCAAAAACCGGTGGCCTGATTGATGCTTCTTTCTCGTAGTTGCTCATGATGAATGATCTTCCTTCAAGCGATCAAGCTTCTCTGAAGGACCTGCTCTGATACCAATTGTTGGAAATAATACTGAGAGGGGGGGTGAATCAGTATTATCAGATTAATCAAACTTTTCAAATGCCCAAAACATATACGCTACTTCAGTTAAGTGAACCAGCGTGTACACGCTACTGTGACGAAGTAAAACAGCGTATAAGCAGAAAACTCACAATTTAGTTGGCTTATTCTTCAATTAAGTGCATCAGGACATTATTCATCATATTAACAGTAAACATGTGCAGTATAACAGAACAGATAAAAAGCCACACACATGAACACCAAGATATAAGGTGGAAACCCAATGTGGGTGAAAACCACCTGCTGCAAGTTGTCTCTATCTTTCTTAATATGAAACTTCAGTTTACAATCTTTTGTACTGGTGCAGCCTTATACCAGTACGCAGGCTACAACCTGCAGAAGGCTTCAACCTTCTCTCGTTCTCCAAACTTCCTTGGAAGGGAGCTCCAACCCCCTTTTGCTTTTGTACTAGCCAAGATACTAGTACGTAGGTGCTGACCTACAATCTTCCTTCTTCCAGGTATCACTTTTCATACATTTTCAGACTTGGATATTCCTGAAGCACAACATTACAATCTGAAGACCACAATTCATTCAATTTTCACAACAGATCATTGAAGCATAAAACAATCAACTTTGAATCACTGAACCACTGAACCCTGTCAATCACCAGTTACCAGAACACAGAGCAGACTACAGAACTCTGTAATAACAGTCAGATCCCACTGTAAACCCAAATCAAGCTTCAAAAGATATACGCTACTTTAATGAGCAGAAACCGCGTATACACGCGCTTTTACCGAAGCCAACCTGCGTACAGATCTAAAAATAAACTTTCTCAACTTGCAGCTGTACCAGATATTAGTTAGACTCAGAACGTAACATTGCGACAATATGCAGATCTAGAAATACGCATAGTCAACCATAACATGATAGTGCATTTCAAACCATTTGATCCCGATCTCTCCTTAGATCTAGTTCTCCATCAACCGATGAGATCTCTCCTTAGCTCAGATCAACCAACTCAGAACCTGCATATCAGATCTCTTTCTCTCTTAGATATTCATGCCTTGTCGAAAGATGATCTTTGCCTAATGATCTTCTTCTCCTTATATAGCCTTAGGCCTTTCTCAATACCAAGAGCCAAAACCATAGTAACATAATACCATCAACTTTAAAACTAGGGATCGACACGCCCGTCGAGACATAATGGTCCGAAATCATAGGCACAACTTCCAAGGTCTAACCACCATGAACCAAAGGAACCTTTCCACATACACGCGCTTTTTCTGAATCGAACTTGCGTGTACACGCGACTTGGGCTTAACGAAACAGCGTGTATGAGCTTTCTTGCCATGCTGTACTGAGATCTGTCTTCTGATTAAGTTGCCATCACCTGTACTAACCTTTGAGCACCTGTACCATCCACTGAGTGAGTTGCCATCAAGGACAACACTTGAACCATAATGCCAACACACTGTACCTGGAGCAGACATCGGCTAGACTCACTTGGATTTTCTGGGGGGTTCACTTCACTCGAGACGGTTAACTGGAGGAACTTGTGCTAGTCTATTCATTAAGCAGGTTGCCGGGGTAACTGTTCCAACCACCATCTCTGTACTGAACTCTGCGACGTTGGATTTCATCACCAACTAGTGTTTTCGGTCTGAAAAGTTACTGTTTGTGTGTGTTTGATCTCCTAGATTCTTTAGGCGTGTGATTCAAATTTGTTTGGTTCTTTAGAGACTTTAGGTGCTTTTTATTGAGATTTTACTTTGTTTGTGTGTGAAGTAGTTAAAAGTCTTTAACTGTGGCTAAATTACCAAGACAGTCCCGTAGACTTCGGGGCCAGTCTCCTGAGATTATAAACGTGGCTGAGTTATTGAGGAAGTCCCGTAGACTTCGGGGCCAACCTCCTGAGGAAGTACCGAGCCAACTTGAAGGCTTAAAAGTCCTCGTAACTCCTAGAGACAGTAGAGTAGGGTCACCAGAAGAAAGAGAATCTTCTTTGATAGTACATTGTGATTTTCAAATGCCAGTAGCAAAATATAATGCACAGTTAGTGTCTGTCTCCGAAATCGCTGGTAGCTTTTCATCTACTAGTGATATAGGTGAAGAACCCGAAATATCCGAGCCTGAAAGTGAATTTGCTGCTACTCCGACATCGAGGTTTGTTTCTCCAACTTTTAGTGGTCCTAGTTCACCTAGGGTAGAAAGAGTAATCACTCAAGATCTTCCTTCTGGACTTATTTCTATTGAAGAACTTGCTCCGGAAGAAGAAGAAGTAGGCATCCCTATCCCTGAAAATCAACCTGTCATTGAACTAAGGGAGCGTGAATCAATTTTTTACAGTCCACCTAGGAGTAGTTCTTGGTATCTTTCTTTGACTAATTATTTAGAAAACTCAGGGTTAAGTTTTTCACCACCTCGTGCTCCTTATCACTCAACACCTAGAGGTTTTTATACTCCCGTCAATATGGCAGGACAGTCGTCCATGTTTACTCAATCGCCCGAATCCTTTTTGTACGGCGGTCCTTCTATTCCCTCCGGGTATCAGTCTCTTTCTGGTACTTTTTTGGGAGCATCTCCTCAACCCATTGAGCAAGGGTTATTAACTGGAAACAATGGTACAAAGCCATTGAGCGTAGAAGACATTCTTATGATGTCAGGTTCTATTCCCAATCCTCAACCTCAAGGTGGCCAGTTACTGCCTGGGGGGCAGCCTCAATTAACGCCTAGGGGGCAACCTCAAGGTACACAATTTACATCTGGGGGGCAACCTCAAGGACAGTACATACCTACGGGACAGTACATTCCTCAAGGTCAACCCCAGACTCAATATGTACCCCAAGGTCAACCCCAGTATCAATTTATACCTCAAGGTCAACCCCAGTATCAGTATGTGCCTCAAGGGTATCAACCCCAAGGTCAATACTCGAACCAAGGTTTCCAACCACCCCAAGGTCAAACGTATGTTCTAGGAATGGGAAATGTACCTTTCAATTATCAATCCTACCCTCAACCCGGTTATGGTCTTCAGTATTCTCAACCTGTTATGGGTCAGTACCCCGGAATGAATATAGTGTGGGATCCATCGCAAACCCAACAGATGTTGCAGCCAAGTGTACAGTTGTCATCTCAAACTGGACAACCCCTAGTTTCTGGTACACCCCAGCAACCAGTCCAGTCTAAAATTCAAACTTATGTACCTTCGGTAGTTTCTCAGCCTGGGCCCAGTACACCTCGTACTCTGCCTCAAACGACTGCTACAACTGCCACTACATCTGTTCAATCTACCCCACCTACTTCTGGAGTATCAACAACTCCGATTTCTATTGTTCCTGTATCTACTCCTCAGACATCTTTACCACCGTCTGGATCTACGATTCAAACTTCAGTTCAGATGCCTGTAGGACAACCTGGTTTAAGTACGGTTGTCACAAGTCAACCACAATTCACCTATCAACCATACTAGGGACAGTACCAATTCGGTCTTGTTGTCCAGCAGCCAGTTTATCAGTATCAACCGTATCCTGGGTACACTTATCAAAAACCTCAACAACCCCAGTACGGTCCAGTTAATCCTGGTTTTCCGGGAGGATACAATATCCCGAACGCAATTCCTATTCCTAGTTATCCTGGATATCCTCCTCCTGGGGCTGGTCTCATGACCCAGATTTTTAGGGATCCTAATCGGCAGTTACCATTTATCGCAACTTTGGACTTGCCTGACTTGTCGCGCCTAATGAATGATCCCATTAATTATCTTCCATTTTGGCCGCCAATGCCGAATAAGTTGCCCAGTGACATTCCCAAGTTCGAAGGTAAATCAAAAGAGGACCCGTTGAACCATGTGATGACTTACCACCTCTGGTGTGCATCTAACTCCATCACAGATGATTCAATCCGTCTTAGACTTTTCCAGCGCACTCTAATTGGTCTCGCGGCCAAGTAGTACATTGAGTTACCGCGAGGCAGTTTTTATAATTTTAGTCAGTTAGCTACCTCGTTTTTAACTCATTTTCAGTTGCCAGTCCGATATGACAATGGCACGGAATTGTTAACTTCGCTAAAACAATCGACATCCACGTACATTTCAAATCATATTTATGAGTGGAGATGTCGACGTTGTTTAGTGAAGGTATTTATTCCGGATCAGATCTTGGCTGAGTGGTTTGTAAAATCTTTGTTGCCAAAGATCACTGAAGATGTTGCTAAAGCTGGAGTGGTTACTAAGGAGAAAGTCATTGCTCAAGCACAGTACCTTGATTTGGCATATACTCAGTCAGGTATGTTACACGAAAAAATCCCCGATCTTCCCAAGAAAAATCAAATCGCTGCAGCTCCTTTGGGATCTCATGCTGCCGATGGTATGATTGGCACGGTTAACACTAAAATTAAGAAGAATTCTTCCCCTATCATAACATTTCCTGATTCCCCAACAGGAGATTCTTCTGTAGAGATTTCTGCCGATATTCACATTGTAGAGTCATCTACAGCCAAATCAAAATCTGGTGGGAAGAAGAAAGGAAAGAAGAAGAATAAAACGGACAAAAGTTCAAAGGAGAAACCTGAAAAGGCAGAATCCAATGACTAAAAGCACAAACCTCGTCATCCTTGTCTCATTTGTGACGATGAACATTTTACAAGAGACTGCCCTCATCGTGCAGAGGTTGCGAAAATTTTCAAGGGTTCCCAAACTCCTGCTATTTTGAAGGATCCTTTTCTGGCTCAAGACAGTAAGATGATAGGTTCATCCTCGAGTGCCAATGAAGAACCCATACTGATGATGTCCCATGTTAGGATTGCGACTCGATCGCAATATTATGGTAGTAAGAGTCATGTTGATGGTAAAGAAGTAGAATCTTCTCATTCTAATCCATCAACCTCAGCTCCCGGTTTCGATCCACTACAGATCGAGAAACCTAATCCAGACTTGGTAATCAAACCGCCCGCCAAGGGTATACTTCGGAAGTCAGCTTTCAATCCACATGCGAGAGCGGCTCAGAATTATAACATTGTTGAGGATTTAGTCGTTTCACCCTCGGCAATGTTGGCTTTGGAAGTGCTGCAATCATGCCCAGCACAACGTAAATTACTTTTGTCGGCTATAGGCACTGTTGATGTTCAGGACTCGAACCTAATAATTTTCGATCTAGAAAATAGTACACCACATTTGCCTCATCAAATGGCTTTCCAGATTCCAGTGATAGTCAAAAACATGCCTATTCATCGGACTGTAATTGATGAGGGAGCCTCAACGTGTATTATGTCGATACAGTGTTAGAGATCGCTTGGTTCTCCTTCACTAAATCAATCCCAAATGATTCTAAAGGCCTTTGATGGCCGTGGGTTTCATCCTTTTGGCATTCTACAGGATTTGCCTATAGGGGTTGAAGGAAAAACCGTTAGTCTAGATGTGGAGGTGGTTGATGCCTATTATAGACATTTTTGTGCCTTACAGCTATAAGCATGAAATGTCCATAAACCAAGGGATCCTAAGTCCCTAAAAGTGTTGTTCCAGCTCCTAAAGAAACAAGGTCAACAAATTACAGCTTCTCCCAGAAGTTCTCCATCAAAAACTGCTCAAAACTAGTCAAACCAGGATCATTTCAAGTGCTCCACTAGCTGGCTGCGTTGCAAAGCACCCAAATACACTGGCTAGGTGCGTTGCAACGCACTTGAATGCACTACCAGGGTGCATTGAGCGGGAAATGACAAGTGGCAGAGTCATTCAACGAGGTGGAGAGACAATGGAAGCTTCCAGAATCTTCTCCAATGACACTTGCCTCACTGAATTCGACCAGTGATGAGTAAGAGGCTCTCAGTATCCAAGTGGAAGCAAGAACTGACAGAGAGAAGCCACTAATCAATTCATGAGCTGACTCATCCTCTTTGCATACATCTATATATGGATCCCTCACCAAGAGATCCAGAGGCTGGAATTTTGTACATTGCAGAGAATTGTTGTTGGTTTTGTGATAGATATCAGAGTATTGGGTGATTTGTGCTTTGTTGGAGGTGAAGAAGGGATTCTATGCTGGGAGGTTGATACTGGATTAGGAATCATCGGTTGTAACTCCTCCTGGATCTTCTTGTTTTATCAATAAAACTACTTGAGTTTCTCCTACATGCTTGTATATTTGATGTGTGTTATATTTGTATGTTTAGCTTAAATCTGATCCTAAGCTTTTTATGAACATAAATCTATGTCTTTGTGTAGTTTCTCTCTTCTGTGAACTTGCAGGAACTTGGTGATGCTGGGCAAGTGAGGGAGCAGATCGTTGGAAGCTAGCAAAGAGAAGAGAGATTGGATCGAACAACTAGCGCAAGACACAGGTCGGTTCATCTTAATCATCTTCGTTTATAGTTCATAAAGAAGAATACAAGAGTAGTTTTCCTTGTTTGTTTCTAAGGTCTCTGTCAAAACCCAGTGGGATAGGGTTGTTCTGAATAGACACTTTTCCCGAAAACAAAATGGCGACTCCACTAGGGAACGTGTCTAGTTAGTTTATTTGTGTTTCTATTGTTGTTCATCTCATAAACTTAGGAGTAGCGAATCGAACTGCATTTGCCAATTACAAATGCAAAGAAGACATCTGCTACTCTAGTCCAATCACTGGGCCTGTTTGTGATCTGAACAGTTGACTCACAAATGATCTGATTACGCTTTGTGATAGCTCTCAAACCTCTTGTAAATCAACCCTCTGATTGTGCACAATTGATTGCTTTTACCCGGCCAAAAACCATAGATTAAACTGCAAACCGTGACCCAGAACCCAGAGAAAATTCTCGTTTCTGCTTCAGCGCAGGCTCTATGAAGAGACTCTGCATTTCAGCGCAGTTCCCGAGAGGGCTACCTGCGTTGCAATTCAGTTTCTCTGTGTAGCAGGTGCGTTGATCAGCCTAGCCCTGCCTAGCTGAGGTTATTTGCTCACTTTTTCCAGTTTTGCCTCTGATTTTTGCAGCCTGTGATCAATGTGTTTGTCTGTTTAAAAGCCCCTTTTCTTTGCCTTAATTCCACCTCAGTTGTATAAAGGAAACTATATTTGTTTTTGTGTATTTGTTACGTCATTTACAGTTTCCCATTGCAAAAGTAAACTAGTCATACTGTCGCCCTTAGATCTAGATCTGTCGTTTTGATCTTAGGGGAAAGTTTATTTGTTGTTGACAGTTGATTACGCTTTTACTTTTGCCTTTGGCTTGAATTAGTGAATTTCTAGTGTCGAAAAAAGTGTTTACTTCAAAATCATAAAGTGTCGTAATCGTCTCTACCTTTTGATTTCAAAAAGAAGCTTGTTTGTGTTTTTCACTTGAAATCGAATTCAAATTTGTACAACAACTTTCTTTTTAGGCATCAATATTAAGAAAGTGAAAAAAAAATACATGCACAAGTGCATTTGCATATTGACAGTTTGTATGGCTTGATTTAGGAAAAGTACATTTACAGTGTGCTCTTTGCTCTTTGAGAAAAGATTGTGTCTTTCTTTTCCCCTTGTAGCTAGGATTTTCATTGCTGAAAAGAGATAAAAGCTTGCTTATCATCTTTAGATTGCATTTTAGGAATTACATCTACATCTCGTGGTGAACCCAAAAGGAAAACTTCATAAGAAAGATCAACCTAAAATAAATTCAATGAACTTAACAACGCTTTGTAACTTAACGCACAACATCTAGAGGTCTAGGCTAGAGACGTATTCCGGCGTCGTAAAGCCTGGTAACTGTTGTCCTCACTGATGGTTGGGTGATTCCTCCACTTTGATACGATGAGTTCCAGTACGGACTTGTGCTCCCACGTACCGTCGAGTATATATTGGGAGACCCCTATAGGTATAAAACCTTTATCCATAGGAAGCTGTGTCGGCCGCCCTACTGATCGCAATGCACTGAACACAGCATTCGGGAAGATTGACCGCCGTACCCTAAAAAGTATTCTGCGGTTTTGCGATTGGTTTGGCACTCCCTCTACCTAGACCTCCAGAGCAGTCCCTTTCATTCCTTTTCAGACTCCTTAACAGAAAAGGTCCATCTGAGCACTTGTCACTTCAGGCTCATTAAAAATCGAAGGAGACTAGATTCATCTTTTGTTTTTTCTCGACTCTTTAAAACTAAAAAAGCAAGTTGTGTCAAAGCGTGCTAAAATTTATTTTAAACGGAATATTTACACCCTTTTCCTGCGTTGATCTTTGGGATGAGAAAATGGAGCCTACCAACCAAGGAGTTCCCATTGGTGGAAATCCTAGTCCTTTCTCCTCTTGGGGAGATGTTGGTGCACCCCATATGGCCACATTGTCGCTTCCAGGACTGATAATTGGCTTGCCAGTATGGCTCTTCTCAACCAATGTCGATCAGAACACCACTATTCCTGAACAGTCGAATCAGCAATTAGACGAGTCCAGAGTTACCCACCAACCTTCTACTTCCTCTAATTCTTCCTCTCCTCCTTCCTCTTCGCTTGACAGGACGGGTAAAGCTAAAATCCAAGTTCCTAAGGAGAAGAAGGAAAAGAAGAAGAAAGAGAAAAAGAAGAAGGAGCCAAAGGCGAATAAGGGAAAACGAGTGTCGTCTAATGAGAATCCACACACAGCACCGACCAGGCCTAAATCGCCATGTGTCATTTGTAGAGGAGACCACTTTCACAGAGATTATCCTTGCATCGCTCGGATACTAAGGGACTAGTCTCCTCGTTTGCACAATCCGATGTCATCAACCTCTGGAGATCATGTTGAAAACACACCGTCAACTAGTGAAAGTGAAGCCCCAGGACAAAAAGGGAAAGCTAGATTTCCCTGTAGACTGTGCGAAGGCGACCATGCCCTCCACCGTTGTCCCTTCTTAGACGAAGCTAAAAGAGTTTTGAATAATCGTCTGGTTTCACCGTTACGACTTCCTCCTGGATATAAAAAACTCTTGCCAAGTCCGTCACTAGTTGAGAACCCAGATGGCCCGCTCAAGTGGTCAGCTGAAGCGTCTATCATTGAGGATAAACCAACTGAATCCATACCAGATGAAAGTCAAAAGGTCGAGGCGGCAGTTGACCCGGTCTTGCCTTCAGAGGTTTTATCTTCGAATGATATAGTCACTGAAGAGAATAAGGATGACACCGTCCAAATTCTCTTCATCAACACAGACTCCAACGAACATGGGGGAAATCCACCCATTCCTTTACCGCAGGAAGGAAGTTCGTCAGAGCCATACCCGTCTGTTTACTCGGTCCCACCTCCAAGCAACCTAGTTGTATCCTTCGACTGGAATCAACTAGGCTGACCCCGTTTGCCAGCAAGCATACCATTCCGAATTATCGTTCAAATATATAGAATGGTCATGGCTGGCACCATCATAGATGAGGGGGCTTCTGTGAGTATCCTTTCCTCTATTGCTTGGAAAGTGCTTGGTTCGCCATCGCTGTTGCCTGAAATGAGAAATCTGACGGGCTTTGATAAAGGAACCAGTCGACCTTTAGGGATCCTTCCCGATGTGCCCATAACATTGAGAGGGAAGACAGTTCACCTGAACGTCATGGTCGTTCAAGGACCCTTGGAATATAACCTACTCCTTGGACGAGACTATATTTATTGCATGGGAGCCATCGTCTCCTCACTCTTTAGAGTAATGTGTTTTCCGCACGAAGGAAGAGTGGTCAAGCTCGTGGACGAGCTTTCATTTCCCAAATCACGCATAGCAAATAGTCATATACCATCCCTAAATGGTCTCTTCACTCAAGAAATGTCTTAAGTCCCAGTCCGTCCTCCCAATGAGTGCGAGTAATTCGGAGGGATATGACTGAAACCCAGGGGGCATGCATCCTGGTCTACTTCGGCAAGAAAACTTCGGGTATAGAGTAGGTTTCCGCGGGAGAATATGACTAGTCTGTACCCTACCTGTGATTGGAAGAGGGATTGTTCTAGAATAAGATTCTTTTGTCAAAGTTATGTGAGTTGACAGACGGAGTCACTCACCTTTGTCTATTTCGGTAGATATCGCCGAGGAAGTGTTTTGTTTGCACCGCGAATAGAGCAATCTTTGGGTAACCTGTAAGAGGTAGGCCTCTCCTGATAGAACAAATGTTTTGTCTGCAAATTGAGGGGTAACTTTGAAACTCTGTTTTATACCTGGGGGCATGCAAACCTTTTGGAGTGTGTTATCACAAAATCACTACTAAGGGCTGCAACCAAGCAAGATTTCATGTAACTCTTTCAACCAGACTTTAGACCAAAGATTAGCCTCTTTGGTCAGAGAGGGCTCTCTCACAGACTTTTGATAAAAATCCTTCACTACAACAGATGGCTAACTCTTCACTCATTCATGAAAACAAAAGCTGGTTGGATACATATCAAATTGGTCCTCATTGGGCTATGGAGTCTCACACACTAAGTAAACAAAAAAACATAGTCATTTCATGGAAGTCAAGGCTCTTTGCATTAGATGTTCAAACATATTTCATGAAAACCACAGCTTGCCAAACACACAGGAAGTCAGAGCATAAGATATGAATTCTGAGTGATTGTGCTATAACAAGGCTGTAAAAGAACATATAAGATAAAACACCACCATCATATTTGAACAAAATAATCCATTGAGAATCTTGAGAAGAAATAACCACTGTTTTACTATTACTGTAACAAGTCTTACATTGGCCCAAATAACTCTGTTTTTGTATAAAATGTCCAACCTTTTTTACATCAGAGTCATTTCTATATATAGGAAAACCCAAAATACTGCTACCTGAGACTCCTCAACAAGCATGAAGGGAGCTCGAAATCCTATCATTAATTGTCTTATCCATATCTAAACAAACTAATTAATTACAAAGGTATTGCGCTGTGAAAACAGAGAGTTCCATTCCCATTGAAATTCCAAGTCTATCTCCTCGTGTGCATTGATGCTTTCTTGAAATTTGACACCTGTATCAATTCAATAATAGCCAAGACATGCTGGAAGAACATTCACTGAATGAGCAGCTTCGGATGCTTGATATGTGGATGACTCATCAACTGATAAGAATCTGTGCCCTATGTTCACGGTCTCTGCCTCCCATTAGTCTTCATGCATTAAAAAATTATGCTTCAAGCCATTTAATCCTCTAATAATCATGCATGATGCAAGAAACCTTATGATCTGGCCACCTTATAAACTGAACAGGTGTACCACTCAAAATCTCGGTAACCCTACCAGAACCCTAATAATTCGGATATAAAGTGATTTTAGGAAGACTTTAACAAAAGACAAAAATTTCACCTTTTCCTTAAATACTCACACCTGTCACCTTTTAAACATCTAAATGGCTTTATATAATCTCCATGCTAGCCTCGAGTCATCCCTTTAAGATTTGCTGACCTCAGCATCAATCTCAAATTTTTCACATAAACAGTCATCTACAGCAGTTTCGTAGCGCGCTACGAAACTGCTGTAGGTAATCAAAACTAAGCATATGAACCTTAAAGCAATAATGACTTAACTCTGTGATTTCTTCAGCTATTTTACACAGGTGTAAGAACTTCAAAAAGTTTCAAAACGATGACAGCCAAAATTTACCAAAACTTGGAAGGCAAATTTCCTCTTGGATTAATTAGCTAGTTTGCCTAGCTTCCTCTTCAAACTGCTAACTTCCTCCTTCAAAACCTTGTTTTCTGCTCTTAAGCTTGTATTCATCTGTTTCATGATTTTTTCCTGCTTCAGAGCTGGCACCGTCCACACATATGCATCAGACACTGAGTCAGTTTGGCTCATTAAACTTGTTCTGCCTTTTATCACAGCCCTTTTATAATTTGCATATCTCACTGCCCTTTCCTTAGAAACATTTTTAATCTGAGGCACTTCTTCTTGTGTTGTTCCTGCTTGTTGCTTGATAGCAATGACATTTCCACCTTGGCTGATGATGACCCTACTACCCTTATTTTTACTTTTGGCTGCTTGAACTGTTCTGGTCAAAACCTCAAGTACATCTGTACTAGGCACTTTTAAAGGTGCCTTCTCTTTCTGCGCTTTCTCCACTTCTTTCATTTGTCTTCTTGTGACTGGTCTACGTGGCTTGAAAGCATATTCTTTACTAGGCTCTTCAAATTTCAATCTTTTTGAAGCTCTTGGTTTTTTAGAACTTTCGGGTGTAGATTGAGTGAGGTCAATATGCATTGGCTGCACTGGGTGATCTTGCTCCAACTCTATTGGTTCAATCTGTATTGGCTGATCTTGCTCAAGTTCAATAGCTTCAAGTAAGTCATTTAAACTGGCTTTTGAAATAGGGCTTTCGTCCACAGTAATTGACTTACCTTTCTCTTTGTTTAGTTGACCTTTGGTTTTCACCCTTGAAATCTTTTCAACTTCACTTGATTTAGCTTCATCCTTCTTTTTCTGGATCTTCTGCTTTGATGACTGAGGTGTCTCCTTAGATGATGACTTAGGAGTTTCCTTCACTGATGACTTAGGTGTCTCTTTTGCTGCCACAGACTTCTCTGATTTCCTTAGCTTGGTTTTAGGCTTCTTTTGGTCAGTCACCTTTTTCCTAAGCTCAGCCAGAGTGGGTTCCTCACTCCTTTCTTCCCTTTCCCTCACAGGCAATGGAGTGAGGCCTGTTTTGCTTGGGAAACCGGCCATAAACACAAATGAATCCCAATCTCTGCCAATCTTTTGTAAAGCATCCAACACCAGCAACTTTACTAAACCATGATGAAACAGGGATGTTTCACAACCATCTTTCTTTAACTGGATTTTATCACACATTTTACTAATGCTTCTGAACAAATAGAAAGGTATGTCTATTGAAACCTTACCTGTGAAATGCAACAAAAGTTTGAAGTGGTAGGAGTAAACTTTGTTGTACCTTCCCTCACATGTCAGGTATTTCTGGATGCATGTGAGGAGCGTAGCATAATGTTCTTTTATGTAACTCCTTGGCACCGCTTTGGTGAGGTCCTCATTCACATAAGGTTCCTTCAAAAAATCTTTACAGGGACTCATGTCGAACTTAAAGTTTTTGAACCATTCATGACCACCCCTCGGAATTTCAGTGACAGTAGAAATAGCTTCAGGAGACACAGGAAACTCTAACATTGACACCTTTGAACTCAGTCCCGTAAAATTCAATGCGAAAGCCTTCGTTACCTCTGCATGTCCCCCTTTCAATTTCTCGCAGAACCTCCAGCAACCGGCATTTCGAAAGGCTCTTGCTACACCTTCATCCCCGAGAGTAACATCTAACCCCTCCGGCTCTGTCCTCAAACACTTACCGGATCGATGTTCCCTCTTTTCCATCTTGCTTCGGATATTTTCGCACAGGAAACTAATGGCAGCTACAGCGCGAAAACAATCTCGACTTTGGAGTGCAGGCTCGCTTGCAATGATCCCTTTAAATGAGAACTTGGGCTTCTCATACAGCAAACATGTTTTCACATTATGAAAACACATTATGACATAACCATACCTCATTAAAATCCCTTAAGCTGACATTCATATGCATGACTCTGGACCTTATGGCGGAATGATGATTTATCATAACCTGGAGAGGACATCAACTGACAAACATGACTCACCCCTCCCGGATTTGACATTGCAAGAGAAAACGCTACAAAAACCCCGAAACCCCGATTTCGTAGCGCGGATAGTTCAAATTTAACAAAACGCGCTACGAAATGGCTGCTAAACAGTACGCTGCGAAAAGACGGAATCATCATTGCGCAGCTAAATGGACCAAACAAACATGCGCTGCGAAACTGCGCAAAGTACTAATGACATGACATGTCTTAACTGACAATGATGGAGGGTATCTAACGATTTTTTCTTACACGAACTTACATCAATACCTTTTGAAATTCACATTTCAAAGTGACACACACATATAAACCTATTCACAAAACTGAAAACCTTTATATGAAACTTGTGGACAACATTACATACATGAACTATGGTTCTAAGTGATAACAGTGGCTCCACTTGGGATAGTGTGCTCCTGTAGTACACTAAGAACGCGTAGTACCAGTGCCTTTATCCATTTTATTTCACTCACATATGGCTGACAAGCATCCCTTTCAAACCTTGTGGGCCTTCTCCTCGGGCTAAAATTTTCCTGTTCAGCTTGTCATTTATTTCTAACATGAAACATTCAGAAAACGATTATTTACAATGATCATGGACTACTTGGCAGATTTTCACTGATAATAATGCTTTAAGAACCTGCCATTAACAGGTCCTCCAGCATACGGTGATCCATCAACTTCTTGCAGAATATAAGTGTTGTTTCCATGGAAAGCAGAAATCAAATATGGCCCCTTCCATAAATTCTCAAATTTGCCATGTTTACCTTTTTCTTCAATCCTAGCTTCCCACTTCAAAACCTTGTCATCAATCTGAAATGTAACATCTTTAATCTTCTTGTCAAAAGCCCTCTTGACCCTGTTCTGATTTTGTTGATGATCTTCAACCACTTCATTCCTTTTTTCTTGTAACGCTATCAATTGATTAATCCTCCGCTGTATGGCATTAGGCTCCTCCTCTAGTCCTTGAATTAACTTCATAACTGGTACCCCAAGAGATGTTGGAAAAATAGCTTCTGCCCCATACACAAGCTCATAAGGTGAGGTCCCAATAGACCTTTTAGTGCAGATGCGATCAGCCCACAAGGCATACTTCAGCTTTAAGTGCCAAGTCTTTTTGTTCTCTTGCAGCAATTTTTTGATAATCCTCACAAGACTTTTGTTTGAGCTTTCAGCTAGACCATTACCCTGTGGATAATAAGCTGTGGAGTGACCAAGGGAAATATGGTATTGATGGCAAAAATTTATCATTCTCTTAGACTTAAAAGCCTGAGCATTGTCTGTGATAAGCTTGAGTGGACATCCAAACCTTGATAAGATGTTGTTCTCTAAAAAGGAAATAATTACTGCATCATTAGCTTGCCTAGTTGGTACCGCCTCTATCCACTTTGTAAAATAATCAGTGGCTGTGAGTATCCACCGATGTTGTCCTGATGAAGAGGGATGTATCTCACCTATAAAATCTAGCCCCCACTGTTGAAAGGGTGCTTCTACATAAATAGGAACTAATGGCATAGGCATAAGCTTCCTTTTACCTTCAAACATCTGACATTCATGGAAGGCTGCTATTTTTTTGTAAATGTCCTTGAACATAGTGGGCCAAAAATACCCAGCTCTCAATATTTTATTTGCAGTAGCCTTCCAATAATGGTGGCCTCCACAATCTCCCTTATGAAATTCATCAATCACCCTATCAGCCTCTTCTTCAATCAGACAACTCAATAGAATTCCTCCAGCATCCTTCCAAAATAAATTCTGCTCATAAACAAAATATCTAAGGGATTTCAGCTTGGTGAACCGAGCTTTAGACTTGGAAAGGTTATCAGGAGCTCTGTTGTGCTGTAAAACAAATGACACATCCTTATACCATTCAGATATCAGAAATTTTTCATTGATCTGAACCAACTCTTCCTCTTCTTCAAAAATTTCTGATATTTCTGCATTTAAATTGATGTCATTGCTGTCTAGATTTGAGTGAGTTAACAACTCTGCCAACCCTTGACCTTTCACCAATTTAGTTGGCCTAATTTCAATATCATATTCTAACAATTTGGCTATCCACTTTCCTCTTTTACCATCCGGGTCTGCTTGTGTAAGAATGTCTTTAATAACAGCACTTGGCACATATGCAACAATATGAGAATGTAACACATAGATTCTAAAATCCTTGATTGCCTTTACCAATGCATATGCCTGCTTCTCTAAAATGTTATACTTTAATTCAGCATTAGCCAATGTTTTACTAAAGAATGAAATAGGCTGTTCAGTACCTTGATTTCCTTTTTGCAGTAGAACTCCAGCAATTGTATCCTCAGAAGCATATGTGAATATTAGAAATTCCTTGGTGAAATCAGGGCTGATAAGGACTGGTGCTTGAGTGAGTGCTTTCTTAATTTCTTCAAATGACTTCCTTGCCTCAGCTGTCCACTTGAAGTCTGCTCCTTTCTTTAGCATTTTTGTGATGTGTTTAACCACTTCAGCAAAGTTGGGGATGAACCTTCTAACGAAATTAACTTTACCAAGAAAAGATTGAACCTCTTTCTTGCTCCTTGGCAAATCCAACTTTGAAATAGCACTGACTCTATTAGGGTCAATCCTAATTCCTTCTTCAGAAATGATATGCCCAAGCAATTTACCAGAAGTCAAAGCAAAGATACTTTTGGTTGGGTTTAAAGAAATACCAAACCTCCTACACTTCAATAGTATCTTTTCAAGATGCTTTAGATGATCCTCCTCTCTCTTTGAAAAGACTGTGATATCATCAAGATATACCACCACTGATTTATCTTTTTCCTCTGCAAAAGCAATGTCCATAGCCCTCTGGAAAGTCGCCCCTGCATTCATGAGGCCAAAGGGCATCTTTGCATACATAAATGTGCCCCATGGTGTAGTGAAGGCTGTCTTCTCCTGATCCTCTGGATGAACAAGGATCTGATTATATCCTGAGAAGCCATCTAACATTGACATTCTTTGAGAGCCAACAATATTCTGCAGAATAAAATCCATTTTAGGAAGAGGATAATTGTCTTTCAGTGAGGCCTTGTTCAAATTCCTGAAGTCTATGCAAATCCTTATCTCTCCATTTTTTTTCCTAACTGGTACCAAGTTAGCAAGCCAATTTGAAAATCTGATAGGAACAATAATCTTTGCATCAAAAAGCTTCTTCACTTCTTTTTCAATCAAAGGCATTAGCAGAGGATTAATTCTTCTTAATTTTTGCTTAAAAGGCTTCTCATTTGGCTTGATTGGAATTGTATGCTGTATAATTGAGGAATCATATTGCTTCAGATCAGCATAGTTCCATGCAAAAACATCAATGAAATTTTTCATTAACTCAACATATTTAACTTTTAGATCAGCTGATAAAATTTTTGAAATTTTAACCAATTTAGGCGCTACTGAATCACCTAAATTACAGCTCTCTACTTCCTCTTCATCTGCTTGCAACCTTGGTGCTTTAAACACATCATTCTGATCAAAAAGTTTCTCAAGTGGAATAAGACCTTTAGGAATCAGATTGTTTTGCAGCTATAACACTTCAGACTTTTCTTTTGTTTCCACTAACATGTTTTGCTGATCAATTTGACTATGTTCAAATTCTCCTTTCAACTCTAGGAAACTTTTCACCTGCTGGTCATCTTCAAAGACTTGCCAATTTAGGATATTATCCGGGATAACTGGCCTATGGTGGACTTTCACTTCATAGCTATCAGAAGCATGTTTGGGGATGACAAAAAGACTAGCTGCTACAGCAAGAGAATCTGCCATAGAATTCTGATCTCTGGTTTTGATATTGAAAGTATATGACTGAAATTTCTCCAACAATTCCAATACCAAGTTTCTATAAGCTCTCATCCTTGCATCTTTTGTTTGATAAGCACCTTGAACTTGCTTTATGACTAGCTCAGAATCTCCATAAACAGCAATGTTCTTTGCCTTAAACTCAATCAAATTTTCTAAGCCTAAAACCAGGGACTCATATTCTGCCATGTTATTTGTGCAATCAAAATTAAGTTTATATGACAAAAACTTACTTTCCTCAGCTGGACTCATGATCCAAATTCCAGCTCCTGCACCATCTTTCCCTGCTGCTCCATCAAAGTACAAAGACCAGCAACCAGAAGCATCTTCTTCATCACTTTGCTGCAACTCTTCACACTGATTTTCTGCCTTTTCTTCCTGTGATTCTTTTCCCACTGATTCATTAAATAGAATAGCTGATCCAAGGCCTGTATCACAAGAATAAATGGGAAAATTCTGTGGTTTGTCCTTGCTGCTCACCATATATGCCATCCTTGTCTCACGGTATAACCTTCTTTGCTCCCCAAATACTGGAATAGTAGCATAAGTCAAATCCATCTGCATGGTACCTTTAATCTTAGCTGCCCATGACCTTGAGAGTAACATTCCAAATTTAGGTGGAACATCTGCCACAACAATATCCATGACAGTGGTTTTAGCTGGGATTTGTGTGAGTGCCACAACCACATCCTTTATCAACCCAATACAATGAACCCTCTTTGAATCAAAAGAAAATAAGTCCTTATAAGGCCTGGTCACTTCTAATCCTAACCTTTCCATAATGACTTTAGGCATAAGGTTATGAGATGCCCCTGAATCCAACATGGCATTATGAAGAGTCATCTCATGTATATTGATGCTTATATAAAAAGGAGGAAACTCATCATTTTGCTCATCTTCAAGTCTTGGACCTAAACAAATAACAGGATTATCCTCTTGCAAATTCAAAATATCAGCCCCTCCTGATGGAGAATTAAGCATTTCCACAATCTTACTTCTATACTTGTTTACTTTCAAAATTTCATTAAATGGGACTGATATTTTAATTTTAGCAATCTCATTTTCTATATTGAACACAGAAGTAGACCTTTCAATTTCCTTAGGAGGAGCAGGGGTTTGATTATCCTTTTTCTCAAGAGGAGAATCACCTTTTTCATCAGCTTGTTTTGGCTTTTCTTTTTTGTCTTCCACTGCTTTAGAAACATTCTTCTTGGGCTGAGCCTTATTTGCTGTAATAGGGACATCTCTGTTTCTGAGGTTGTATTGCTTTTGGATTTCAAATATGGCATGCTGATAACCCTTTAAGAAATCTGAGGGTTCTTCCTCGGCTTTTAGTTGGCTGGACTCATCATGTTCCTCCTTTGTTAGAAAGATCTCCGAATCATCTTCACCAAGACAATGAATAGATTCCTCAGGTTCCTCAGGTTCTTCTTCTTCATCCACCATATTTTGCTGAAAAGGAGGTCTTACAGGAGGATCAGCTTGCTGATTTCTATTTTCCCTTGGCCTTTGCTGATTTTGAGGCCTTCTAAACTGAGGATTTCTGAACCGAGGTTCTTGTTGTGCTTGGGGAGCAGCAGTATTCCCAAGTGCTAATTGGTCCATCAATTTCTCCATAGTCTTCATCATGGTTTCAAATTTCTCTTCTTGAGCAGAGGTAGAAGGCCTCTCCTCTTCCTTTATCTTAGTCTTAGCCATCTTGGACTTTTTAGCAGCAAGTATATTCACCTCCACTTTGATAGCATCATTTTGCATGTCAGCCAGTGTAGCAGACTCTCTTTCTCTGAGTAAGAGAGAGAAATCAGAATCAAAGGACTCAGCATATCTTAACTGTGCCAAAGCTCCAGGAGGTTTCAAGTGAGCTGGAATGGAATTATAAATTTTATTAAACCTCTTAGAAAAATTTTGAATAGTCTCATCTGGAGCTCTTCTTAAATTATTGTATTCAGTGAGGGCCTGAACAGGATTAGTTCTATTTCCCCATTTCCTCAGAAAACTATCTTCAAACTCAGCCCAACTGTGAATGCTACCAGCTCCCAAGGCTTTAAACCATTTCCTGACCTCCCCAATGAAAGACTGAGCAAACAATCTCAGTTTGACATCTTCATCATCCACTTCATACCTATCAATAAAATCATTGAATCTATCCACATGCTCTTCAGCTGTAATGTCTTCATCTCCTCCCCATGTTGGAATCCTAGCAGCATATTTATTAGGTAGATCATGCAGAACAGCAGGGAGAGCTAGAGGAGCATACCTAGCAGGTACAACCATAATGAAAGGAGGAATAGTGACAATAGGTATTGTATGACCAGAAGGACCAGAACTAGTATGAGATGTTGTCTGAGGGCTATTTGGACTAGCAGAGGCAGAAGACAAAGTATGAGTACGGAAAGGGCTATTGGGGCTTTGTAAACCACTAACAAAAGAACTCCAATCTGGGAGAGGTAAACCAATCTTTGAGTTAAGCAAAATTTCAAAAGGGTCAAGCTCCTTGAGCTGTTTCAAATCCTCTTTTTCTAATAGTAACTCAGAAGAAACAATTTCCCAAAACTCCTCTTTATCTTTTTGTGATACTAAAGAAGAAGTATCAATACCTCTCCTTTGTAGATCCAAAATAATACCAATTAATTCTTCTTCATTCTCAGACCTTAATATAACCTCTTGAACTTTATCATCAACAAGTTTATTCTCAGGACTTCTAGAAAACTCAGGAAATAAAGACTTTGAAATACTTGAAGTACCTGGTATATCAGAGAATCTTTCTTTACTCCTTGAGATGATATTAGGATTCTCCACAGGACTAGGTGGGTTTGGGTCAGGATTACTCCTTGTGTATCTTCCTCTCGAAGCCACCTTTAAACTTTAAAAAACAATGGAGTCACCAAGGTAGAATGCAGCCTCGAAAATCATTTGAACTCCTGCTACCTTCAGAAATTCAATCTTCAAATTTCGGGAATAAGTAATCATCAGGCTCCCGGCAGACGCACCAAAATGTTATCACAAAATCACTACTAAGGGCTGCAACCAAGCAAGATTTCATGTAACTCTTTCAACCAGACTTTAGACCAAAGATTAGCCTCTTTGGTCAGAGAGGGCTCTCTCACAGACTTTTGATAAAAATCCTTCACTACAACAGATGGCTAACTCTTCACTCATTCATGAAAACAAAAGCTGGTTGGATACATATCAAATTAGTCCTCATTGGGCTATGGAGTCTCACACACTAAGTAAACAAAAAAACATAGTCATTTCATGGAAGTCAAGGCTCTTTGCATTAAATGTTCAAACATATTTCATGAAAACCACAGCTTGCCAAACACACAGGAAGTCAGAGCATAAGATATGAATTCTGAGTGATTGTGCTATAACAAGGCTGTAAAAGAACATATAAGATAAAACACCACCATCATATTTGAACAAAATAATCCATTGAGAATCTTGAGAAGAAATAACCACTGTTTTACTATTACTGTAACAAGTCTTACATTGGCCCAAATAACTCTGTTTTTGTATAAAATGTCCAACCTTTTTTACATCAGAGTCATTTCTATATATAGGAAAACCCAAAATACTGCTACCTGAGACTCCTCAACAAGCATGAAGGGAGCTCGAAATCCTATCATTAATTGTCTTATCCATATCTAAACAAACTAATTAATTACAAAGGTATTGCGCTGTGAAAACAGAGAGTTCCATTCCCATTGAAATTCCAAGTCTATCTCCTCGTGTGCATTGATGCTTTCTTGAAATTTGACACCTGTATCACTTCAATAATAGCCAAGACATGCTGGAAGAACATTCACTGAATGAGCAGCTTCGGATGCTTGATATGTGGATGACTCATCAACTGATAAGAATCTGTGCCCTATGTTCACGGTCTCTGCCTCCCATTAGTCTTCATGCATTAAAAGATTATGCTTCAAGCCATTTAATCCTCTAATAATCACGCATGATGCAAGAAACCTTATGATCTGGCCACCTTATAAACTGAACAGGTGTACCACTCAAAATCTCGGTAACCCTACCAGAACCCTAATAATTCGGATATAAAGTGATTTTAGGAAGACTTTAACAAAAGACAAAAATTTCACCTTTTCCTTAAATACTCACACCTGTCACCTTTTAAACATCTGAATGGCTTTATATAATCTCCATGCTAGCCTCGAGTCATCCCTTTAAGATTTTCTGACCTCAGCATCAATCTCAAATTTTTCACATAAACAGTCATCTACAGCAGTTTCGTAGCGCGCTACGAAACTGCTGTAGGTAATCAAAACTAAGCATATGAACCTTAAAGCAATAATGACTTAACTCTGTGATTTCTTCAGCTATTTTACACAGGTGTAAGAACTTCAAAAAGTTTCAAAAAGTTTCAAAACGATGACAGCCAAAATTTACCAAAACTTGGAAGGCAAATTTCCTCTTGGATTAATTAGCTAGTTTGCCTAGCTTCCTCTTCAAACTGCTAACTTCCTCCTTCAAAACCTTGTTTTCTGCTCTTAAGCTTGTATTCATCTGTTTCATGATTTTTGCCTGCTTCAGAGCTGGCACCGTCCACACATATGCATCAGACACTGAGTCAGTTTGGCTCATTAAACTTGTTCTGCCTTTTATCACAGCCCTTTTATAATTTGCATATCTCACTGCCCTTTCCTTAGAAACATTTTTAATCTGAGGCACTTCTTCTTGTGTTGTTCCTGCTTGTTGCTTGATAGAAATGACATTTCCACCTTGGCTGATGATGACCCTACTACCCTTATTTTTACTTTTGGCTGCTTGAACTGTTCTGGTCAAAACCTCAAGTACATCTGTACTAGGCACTTTTAAAGGTGCCTTCTCTTTCTGCGCTTTCTCCACTTCTTTCATTTGTCTTCTTGTGACTGGTCTACATGGCTTGAAAGCATATTCTTTACTAGGCTCTTCAAATTTCAATCTTTTTGAAGCTCTTGGTTTTTTAGAACTTTCGGGTGAAGATTGAGTGAGGTCAATATGCATTGGCTGCACTGGGTGATCTTGCTCCAACTCTATTGGTTCAATCTGTATTGGCTGATCTTGCTCAAGTTCAATAGCTTCAAGTAAGTCATTTAAACTGGCTTTTGAAATAGGGCTTTCTTCCACAGTAATTGACTTACCTTTCTCTTTGTTTAGTTGACCTCTGGTTTTCACCCTTGAAATCTTTTCAACTTCACTTGATTTAGCTTCATCCTTCTTTTTCTGGATCTTCTGCTTTGATGACTGAGGTGTCTCCTTAGATGATGACTTAGGAGTTTCCTTCACTGATGATTTAGGTGTCTCTTTTGCTGCCACAGACTTCTCTGATTTCCTTAACTTGGTTTTAGGCTTCTTTTGGTCAGTCACCTTTTTCCTAAGCTCAGCCAGAGTGGGTTCTTCACTCCTTTCTTCCCTTTCCCTCACAGGCAATGGAGTGAGGCCTGTTTTGCTTGGGAAACCGGCCATAAACACAAATGAATCCCAATCTCTGCCAATCTTTTGTAAAGCATCCAACACCAGCAACTTTACTAAACCATGATGAAACAGGGATGTTTCACAACCATCTTTCTTTAACTGGATTTTATCACACATTTTACTAATGCTTCTGAACAAATAGAAAGGTATGTCTATTGAAACCTTACCTGTGAAATGCAACAAAAGTTTGAAGTGGTAGGAGTAAACTTTGTTGTACCTTCCCTCGCATGTCAGGTATTTCTGGATGCATGTGAGGAGCGTAGCATAATGTTCTTTTATGTAACTCCTTGGCACCGCTTTGGTGAGGTCCTCATTCACATAAGGTTCCTTCAAAAACTCTTTACAGGGACTCATGTCGAACTTAAAGTTTTTGAACCATTCATGACCACCCCTCGGAATTTCAGTGACAATGGAAATAGCTTCAGGAGACACAGGAAACTCTAACATTGACACCTTTGAACTCAGTCCCGTAAAATTCAATGCGAAAGCCTTCGTTACCTCTGCATGTCCCCCTTTCAATTTCTCGCAGAACCTCCAGCAACCGGCATTTCGAAAGGCTCTTGCTACACCTTCATCCCCGAGAGTAACATCTAACCCCTCCGGCTCTGTCCTCAAACACTTACCGGATCGATGTTCCCTCTTTTCCATCTTGCTTCGGATATTTTCGCACAGGAAACTAATGGCAGCTACAGCGCGAAAACAATCTCGACTTTGGAGTGCAGGCTCGCTTGCAATGATCCCTTTAAATGAGAACTTGGGCTTCTCATACAGCAAACATGTTTTCACATTATGAAAACACATTATGACATAACCATACCTCATTAAAATCCCTTAAGCTGACATTCATATGCATGACTCTGGACCTTATGGCGGAATGATGATTTATCATAACCTGGAGAGGACATCAACTGACAAACATGACCGGACCTATGACTCACCCCTCCCGGATTTGACATTGCAAGAGAAAACGCTACAAAAACCCCGAAACCCCGATTTCGTAGCGCGGATAGTTCAAATTTAACAAAACGCGCTACGAAATGGCTGCTAAACAATACGCTGCGAAAAGACGGAATCATCATTGCGCAGCTAAATGGACCAAACAAACATGCGCTGCGAAATTGCGCAAAGTACTAATGACATGACATGTCTTAACTGACAATGATGGAGGGTATCTAACGGTTTTTTCTTACACGAACTTACATCAATACCTTTTGAAATTCACATTTCAAAGTGACACACACATATAAACCTATTCACAAAACTGAAAACCTTTATATGAAACTTGTGGACAACATTACATACATGAACTATGGTTCTAAGTGATAACAGAGTGCAAGCAAAGGGTGACTATTTATTTTTTAAATTATTATGTCCTCCCTTTAAACCCGTAGGCTAACCCTTTAAACTCATAGGATTAGTCGTCATCTAACTTGCATGAAGAGAGGATGTGGGGCAAAAATCTAAAAGTTTCCGTTTTTAAATGAGACATTCTTATCATATGACTGGATTAATCGAGCAATGTTTACCGCAAGATTCAAGCTCGTTAAAAAATAAACACGGACCGAGCAAATGTTTCCACCCGCGTTTAAGCTCGTTAAAAAATGAACTTTTCCCCCGGTAAATAACCACCGTGAATGAAGCATTTTCAGCCATTAAAGCCTTGGTCGTGTTTGCACCGTCACCTCCACTTTTCCATTGGCCGATCAGTCATCTCCATTTGATTGTTTACCCTTTTTGAGGAACAGCTGCGAAGAGTGATTTCACTAGCCATCCTTGTGACACTGCCGTGATTGGAGAATTCCAAACCTTACCTGGAATCAGCTGCTACCTGTTTTATCACTCGTTCCTCAAAAGACGAGTCTTCTTTAAGCTCTTTTCATCTGACTCGTAAAATATGAAAAGATTGCCAAGTTTTGGCCTTCCAGCTCATTAAAGCGACAGGAAGTGCTATCCCTCCTCTAGATTTTAATCTTTTTGGACCTGAGGGATTATTGCACAAAAAGATCGAGCGCTTGTTTTGTTCGGCTCGTTAAAACTATCGAAAATTCATCCCTTCTATATTGTTTTATACTTTTTCAGACTTAAGGGATTAGATGACGAAAAAGGAATTCCGAAGTTATCTTTACGTACCTTTTCAGACTCCCTAAAAAGGAAAAGGACCGAGTTATCTTTGTTGTTAGACTCGTTAAAAAGATTAATAGCGACAAACTTGTCTTTAGACGAGAACGAGTTTCACTATCGCTAGGCTCGTTAAAACATAGCGATGGGTTTGCCCGAAGGGCAAATTATAGAACAAGCATATGTTATCCTCCTCAAGCTTGACAAAAATAAATAGGTACTGGTCAGAAATGACTGGGGAAAAATTGGGAAGAAAACTCAAAGAAAATTTATTGGTAGCAAGTCGCTCTTGAACATGACACTTCCACTCCGTGCCAGAGTCGGGTTGGGTTGTTTCATTCACCGGTCACATCAACATGGTCACGCCATACCATCCACATTTGGGGTAAATGCTACCGATCCATCACATAAGTGTCGCCGACATGTTCAAGAGAAGTCATCCAGAGAAGTCACCCGTGTCCCATCCACTACCATACATTATACTTCACTCTTTCATGACCGCCACCCTGAACCGTATATCACCAGATCATTTTCACCTCCATCAAAATCATTTGCTCCGTTCCGTGTCATTGATGTGGGATTCATTAATGCCCTCCTTTGATGGATCGCTTCTTGTCGACATCAGCTCATTATCCAAGAAGTTGATCTAGGAACACCCCTTCAGTACTTTGAAGCTTGCATGCCTCAATGGCAAGTTTCTCACTTCCGGCGACAGGTATACATCAATGACCTTCGACCGAAAGATTTTGCGTGGTGTTCGACGCCAAGTCCTTTATTCACACCTCGTGAATTGTACTGTAGTACCTTGAGGGTCATTATCATTATCGGTGATTCCTCTCGCGCTTGTTAACAGTTTACATCATTGACTGGTAATCAAGCGATGTCTTTCCATGTTCAACTTCAAAACATTTCTCACATGGATCGACTTGTACTTAGAGTGAAGATCAGACGAGATTGAAGACCCCAGATCTAGTTTCATCCATCCGGGCTGCGATATATATTCAGGAAAAATAAAGACATTGAAATGTACAGCATTGCAGCACAGATAATCATCCTACCAAAAGGATGATGACTTCATCAGAATCATCAGTCTACCATCAGACGATTGTCTGTCCTATGTACATGAAAATGAATTTATAAAGCTGAGCATGGGAATGCCCGCCTCAGCTAGATCATGAAAACAGTATGAAAATAATGTATTGTATTGTATCTTATTACAGGTCTCCTCCCCAGCATCAGAAGAACTTCGAATCCTCCTAATAAAGCATTTCACCCGATAAACGGCCTCATACTTTAGGGGGCAACTGTTATAGAAATTTTTGTGCCTTACAGCTATAAGCATGAAATGTCCATAAACCAAGGGATCCTAAGTCCCTAAAAGTGTTGTTCCAGCTCCTAAAGAAACAAGGTCAACAAATTACAGCTTCTCCCAGAAGTTCTCCACCAGAAACTGCTCAAAACTAGTCAAAACAGGATCATTTCAAGTGCTCCACTAGCTGGCTGCGTTGCAAAGCACCCAAATACACTGGCTAGGTGCATTGCAATGCACTTGAATGCACTACCAGGGTGCGTTGAGCGTGAAATGACAAGTGGCAGAGTCATTCAACGAGGTGGAGAGACAATGGAAGCTTCCAGAATCTTGTCCAATGACACTTGCCTCACTGAATTCGACCAGTGATGAGTAAGAGGCTCTGAGTCTCCAAGTGGAAGCAAGAACTGACAGAGAGAAGCCACTAATCAATTCATGAGCTGACTCATCCTCTTTGCATACATCTATATATGGATCCCTCACCAAGAGATCCAGAGGCTGGAATTTTGTACATTGCAGAGAATTGTTGTTGGTTTTGTGATAGATATCAGAGTATTGGGTGATTTATGCTTTGTTGGAGGTGAAGAAGGGATTCTATGCTGGGAGGTTGATGCTAGATCAGGAATCATCAGTTGTAACTCCTCCTGGATCTTCTTGTTTTATCAATAAAACTACTTGAGTTTCTCCTACATGCTTGTATATCTGATGTGTGTTATATTTGTATGTTTAGCTTAAATCTGATCCTAAGCTTTTTATGAACATAAATCTATGTCTTTGTGTAGTTTCTCTCTTCTGTGAACTTGCAGGAACTTGGTGATGCTGGGCAAGTGAGGGAGCAGATCGTTGGAAGCTAGCAAAGAGAAGAGAGATTGGATCGAACAACTAGCGCAAGACACAGGTCGGTTCATCTTAATCATCTTCGTTTATAGTTCATAAAGAAGAATACAAGAGTAGTTTTCCTTGTTTGTTTCTGAGGTCTCTGTCACAACCCAGTGGGATAGGGTCGTTCTGAATAGACACTTTTCCCGAAAACAATGCCCCTCTAGATTACAACCTTCTCTTGGGTCGAAGTTGGTCTTACGCTATGAGAGCGGTCGTTTCATCGGTCTTTCGAGTAATAAAGTTTCCACATAATGGAAAGATCATAACAATAGACCAGCTGGCTTACTTTTCATCTGACCTAGCCCCTTCGGAGAGTATACAGCATGTTGGTAAAACGACTATCCCATATAAGGATGTTGGAGTAGGACTAGTTAAAGATGCCGGTTTACTGGGAACTTTTCCTTTTCCTCCAATCAACGCATCATCTTCATTCGCAACCATTCACATGATTACATCAGACACCATTTTTTATGATGATCCTTGGATCATCCCTTCTGAATTTGAGATAGACTCATTTGGCAATTCCATGCCTTTGAGTCCATATGAAATTGCCTATGAAGCCGTGCAGTCTTTTGCTGACCCGTGTTCAACCAAAAATGACTTAATGAATGTGGTCGTGAGGAATCACTTTTCACATCAACATCGGATTTAACCATGTTTTCTGAACTTGTTCACTCTGATGAGCAAATTCATGAAATCCTATGTGTAGATGATTTACCATGGGAAGATCTCCATCACAGATCTTCATTTTTACCTGAGGATGATCGTTTTAAAACTGATTTCTCATCAATTTTTACAACTGAATATGTCAAGGAACCTTAGAATCCAATGAAACATCCCAATTCAGAGTTAAATTTGGGGAACATCTCTCGAACTATTCCTATTGACATTTCGATTAAGCCCGGAATTGTTGAGAACATTCATATAGGTGCCTCGTGTACAGATGACGAAATTCAAATATATAAGGCCCTATTTCAAGAATTCCGCGACGTGTTTGCCTGGTCCTATGAGGAAATGCCAAGAATTGATCCCGCGATTGTTTTTCATGAGATCAAGACTTACCCGGACACTAAACCCGTCCAGCAACGTTTGCGTCAGATTCACCCACGAAAAGCTGCTACAATTAAAGCAGAAGTTGAAAAATTGTTGAAAGCAGGTTTCATTTATCCGATCCCATTAATGGATTGGGTATCGAATATTGTTTTGGTTAACGAAAGGCAGGGAACAATAAGAATATGCATAGACTATAGGGACATTAATCGAGCCTGTCCAAAGGACAATTACCCAACCCCCTATATCGATCAAATCATTGATGATTGTGCCGACAGCGAAATATTTTCCTTTATGGACGGTTTTTTCGGATACAATCAAATCAACATTCTACCTACCGATCAACCAAAAACTGCTTTCATTTGTCCATGGGGAACATTTTCTTATTGCAAATTACCTTTTGGGCTTAAGAATACCGGAGCAACTTTTCAAAGGGCAATGTCTTACGCGTTTCATGACATCAAGCACATTGTGCAACCGTACCTCGATGATTTGCCTGCTCATTCCTTACATCGAGCTGATCACCTCGTCCATTTACGAGAAATATTTATGAGGTGTAGGCATTATCGGATTTGGTTGAACCCACACAAATGTGTTTTCTGTATAGAAACGGGTCGATTGCTGGGATATGTAGTTTCGAAAGCCGGCATTCGCGTTGATCCCTCGAAGGTCGAAGCTATCATCAAATTGCCTCCTCCTTCGAGTCTTCGCCAACTCCAAAGTTTGCAGGGGAAAGCAAACTTTTTACGACGATTCATTCCTAACTACGCCGAGGTTACAAAGGGTTTTACCCGATTGTTGAAGCAAAACACTCAATTCTATTGGGATGAGATAGCTCAAAAATCTTTTGATGCACTCAAACACGCGTTGACCCATGCACCGTTATTGCATCCTCCCAATTACAACTAGGATTACTTCTTGTATCTCGCCGCCTCTCATTCCACCATTGGAATGGTCTTAGTTCAGGAAGATGAATCAAGAACTGAACATGTGATATATTACCTTAGTCGAACGTTAAATACAACTGAGCTAAAATACTCACATGTGGAGAAATTGGCATTGGCAGCCGTTCAAGCTGTCCAACGTTTTCGTCACTACATTTTACTATGTAAAACTATGGTAATTTCGGATTGCAACCCTATGATCTACATTTTGACCAAGCAATTTCTAGGGGGCAAGTACTCTAAATGGATCGTCATCCTGCAAGAGTTCGACTTGGAATTTGAAAAATCTAAGTCTAAGAAATCTTTAGTTTTTGCGGAGTTAATGTGTGACTTCCCGCGTGCTGACACGGAAACTGTGGTGGAGGAGCCCATTGTGGATGAATCCTTGTTTCTAATCAACACTTTAGATCCTTGTTATGGGGATATCATCGTTTATCTCCAGACCCAATCCTTTCGACCAGAAATTTCAAGGTCAGAACATCGGAAAATTCGATTCCAGTCCCAACAATTCAGAATTATTGGAGATACTCTTTATCGCCGTGGGGCGGACTCTATTTTTCGACGTTGCTTAACTCACGAGGAAGCTGAAAGGGTTCTAAATGACTGTCACTCTGGAGCGTGTGGCAGTCATATGTCTGGGTATGCCACAGCCCAAAAGATATTGCGCGCTGGCTACTTCTGGCCGTCTTAATTTAAAGATTGTATTACGGCGGTCCGAAAATGCCACAACTACCAGATTTTTGATCGTAAGATGCGCGCTCCACCTGCTCCTCTCCACCCTATAATTGCCGTTGGTCCTTTTGCCAAATGGGGTATCGATTTTATTACATGTAACCCTCACTCGGCCAAGGGGCATGCGTATATTATCCTTACGGTAGATTATTTTACTAAGTGGGCCGAGGCGATGCCTACATTTGAGACAGACGGCAAGAGAGCTGCAGTTTTCATTTTCAATCATATAATTGCTAGGTTTGGTGTCCCACAAGCGATAATCACTGATCATGGGCGTCATTTTCGAATCGTTATGATGACCGAAATTACAGGCCAGCTTGGTTTACGTCACGATAGTTCAACCCCTTATTATCCACAAGCGAATGGTCTGGTTGAGCCCATCAACAAAGTTTTAGTTATCATGATCCAACGAATCATTGGGATTCATCGGTCGAATTGGCACAACATGCTATTTTCAGCGCTTTGGGCGTACCGAACTTCAGTAAAAACATCAACAGGGTTCACTCCTTTCCAACTAGTCTATGGTTTGGAAGCTGTGTTACCCATTGAATGCAAAATCCCGTCATTGCAAATGGCCATCGAATTACTTCCAACCACTTCCGAAGAGGAAAAGCGTTTGTTATACTTGGCTCAATTAGATGAGAATTGATGTGATGCTGCATTGGCGATCGAGACTCACGCAAAATGCATGAAAGCTAAGTATGATCGAAATGTGACCCCTCGAAATTTTTCGGAAGGAGATCTAGTCTTAGTTTATGATCAAGCTAATGATAAATTAGGCGCTGGAAAATTCGTTCCTATGTGGCATGGTCCCTATGTTGTCAAGAAAAAGCTAGCCAAAGGGGCTTATGGATTGGTAGACTTTGATGGGGACTCTTTGGGTAAACCCAGAAATGGCCTTTACTTGAAGAGGTATTATGCTTAAAAGAATGGGTATGGAGATTTTTAGTTAGGATAGTTTTTCTTTCTAGCTGGTGTGTTTTAGTTCAATAGTGTGCTTAGCTTAGAGAGTGTTTTTTCATCATTATTCCTGCTTATCTTGGTTTTACTCTTGATATTGCAGATGTCGATGCCTCTCCAAACATACATTGGTTTCGCTGATGGTGCTTGTCGTAACACACGGAATATCTCTTCCGCAGCTTGGGTTATCTATTCGCCCTCTGACGAGTTAGTATCTATGCATGGGGTAAGCCTTGGTCAAACAACGAACAACATTGCTGAGTATAGTGCAGTGATTGAGTTATTGTCTGAATCTATTTCATTTGGGATTCAGAGTTTGATAGTGAGGTTAGATTCTGAACTCGTTGTATTACAGCTTAATAGAGTGTATGCCATTAGAAATCCAGTGTTATTAAGATTATTTTTTAGAGTGCGTCTCTTGGAACGTGAATTTGATTACATTGAATATCACCATATTTCGAGATCTTTAAATACATTAGCAGATGCAATCGCTTCTTGAATGTTAAATAGACATTTGCAATAATCATACATGTAAATCTAAAACCATTCCATAACATGATTTACAAGATAAGCCGGTAATAGTGATATATATATATATATATATATATAGGAGTATCATAGGTTGAAAAACACCTTATGATCGGCAAAAATGATAAGTACAAAAAACAAAAATATCACATGTGCCCACAATAGGCGATCATCCTATCACTGGTGATGATCTCTATAAGAAACCACTGCACGGGCCACCTTGCAAAGGAACCTCCTAAAAGGTCCTGGGACTCCAATCACATAGCACTGAAGTCGACGAGGAATGTCGTCTATAGTGGTCTCAGGAATATCTCCTGTCAAGCGCTCGAGATGACCCTCCAACTCGGCCAAAACCTCTGCTGATTCGTCCTGTGGGGCTGGCACAGGTGCAACTGGTTGCCTCCTCTCGAAAGGCCGAAGAGCGGCTGGTCGCTGTGGACCCACATCTGCATTTCAAAATTTTTACTATCAGTTTTGAGACGATGGAAAAATAAAAAAAAATAAAATAGGAAAAATGTTGAAAACGATTTTACCTGACTCGTCCCACTGCTCTCCTAGTGGAAGAACCATGTCTGAGTCACCACGAAAATCTATCCCAGCGTAAGGGAAGTCCTAAATAGAAAAGACCTGGTTTTCCAGCCATTGGAAATACTCAGGTTTGAATCAAGCAACCTCTGTCCTCTCGTCCGGGTGACGGGCCATGACTGTGACCCATCGCATCAGTTTGGGCTCTCAAGGAAGCCCAGCTCCAACAATAAGGTGTTGTGGGATCAGCATAGGAACCCTCTCCAGGCCAAAACTCACAACCAAAGCCCCATAACCAAAGGTCTTTAGTCGTCCGTTCTTGGCCCTGGTCAGTTGGCCTTTCACATTGGCCAACACGGCATCGCACCAGTTGAAGATGGTGCCTCGAAAGCAATCAACTGCCATACGCATCTGGGATCCGATGGCAATATGTAATGCGGCAGCTCCGCAAAGTCTGGTGACAGTGAATGCAATCACCATGAGCTCAGGCCGGGATATTGTCTTTATGTCTATCCCTTTGTCTCTAGCCTGGCTGTTGCAGTACTCTAGCCGGAGGCTATCGACAGACTGGCCACCTGGCCTAGTCCCATGTAGAGTCAAGTCTTCACCTCTCTTAGGCAAACCAGTCAAAAAATATATGTCCGCCGGCTCGATTTTGAGCTGGTCGCCGCCAATGAAGAAGCACTGGTCCTGTATGCTCTATCTGTCAACCAGCCACTATAAGAAATCCACCTAAGCCCTCATGCCAGGAATGGCCCAGAATTTGTACAATCTGCACGCCCTCAAAGCATCAAGTGAAGGCTGATGATTCCATGCGGCAGCATCCACGTCCTCATGCTCTCGTTCACGCCAATCTAGCATGATGTACTCTCTGCATCAAGTATAAAGATTAATTAAATTGCTAGAAAATATTTTGATTGGTCCATTTTTGAGAATTTTTAGGTTCAAAACCCTTGCGGCGGGGTACGCACCCTCCGAGTTAGATACAGTGCATGGGACTGCACCTTGTCTACATGGAAGGTGCGGACCCCGAGCTTTTTCCCAATGGAGTAAAAGTCGAGGTCCGCAGGCCCACAATGGTAAACTTGCGGGCCCCCGCGGGCGGGTTTTGCGCCTAAAAACCCTCCAAAAAATGAAAATAAAGGACTAAAACAAAAAATTAAACTGTTAAAAATGAAGAGTAGGATGATGTGGATTACCTAGAGAAGACGGCGCTCAATTCTGACGGTTGGATTTTCCGAAATCTTCAAGGGAAGTTTTCTAAGCAAAAGCACTATTTTCTCACCCAAACTCAAACGGTAAAAATGAATTGACAAAGGCCATTTTTATAAGTTTTTTTAGTAAATAAATCGCAAATTTGTTTATGTTTCACTTTGAAAAGGTATTTTACGACTTTTTTATCCATTTCAAATAGGTATGAGTAATGTTTGTGTTTTTGTGCAGAATAAAGGATTATTCAGGCGAAATCTATCATTTTCAACAGAAAAACATGCAGAGTCATCTTTAAGCTCTTTTCTGACTCCTAAAACATGAAAAGATTGCCGATTGTTTCTTTTAAACTCGTTAAAACGGAATTAAAAGACGGTCCACTTACAGCTCTTTTCCGACCGTAAAAACATGAAAAGATTGCCGGATTTTTGTCATTTCAAATTTGATATTGGTTATAAAACGACGTGTCATTGATCGCTTTTTTACTTTTTCGGGTCAAAGGAACTAATAACGAAAAGTACTCCTTGGTCCTAAAAGATCAAGTGGTTCTCTCAAGTATTATTTTATACTTTTTCGGGCTTGGGAGACACAAATTTACGAAAAAGGTCAACCCTAGAGTCTTCTTAAGTTTTTTCAGACTCTCTAAAATTGAAAAACGCCGAGTTTCTCCTATACTGGACTCGTTAAAATTTCACAGTAAAGGACCTGTTCAATTACAAACAGGAACGAACCACTCCTTCTTAGGGTTCGAATTTAAACTAAGTTGGACTCATCCGAAGGATGAGCTTATAATCAAGCAAATGTTATCCTCCTCAAGCTTGTCAAAAATAAAGAGGTACTTGCCAGAAATGGTGCGGGAAAAGAGAGAAAAATGAGCCTGTTTGTCGTACTTTGCAACCACTCTTGAACACGACACTTTCATTCACCTGGGTTGGGAAATCCTTTGCCTGACAGTTGATCAAACCACATTGAAAGTCTTCAGTTGGTTTACAGGTATTAACTTTGGGTCAATTGTCACCAAGCCATCTGTCGTGTCGTTATGTGTTCAAGAGGTCACTGTCAATAAGCCATTCATTTGCAAAATATCGGTCATCCATCTTGACCATCCCTGAGTCAGTCCTTGCAACTAAATTTATTCAACTTGATTTATGATTTCGTATTGTGGGCTTGCCTACAACGGATCGCTTTCTATCGACATCAGCTCATTATCTAGAAAGATGATATAGGAATCGTCAGTACCTTGAGATCTGCATGCATCAATGGCAGGTTTCTCGCCTTTGACGACAGTTTACATCATTGACTTTCAATCAAAGGATTCCGTGACATGCTCGACATCAACACATTTATTCACATCTCCTGGATTGTACTGGGTACTTTGAGAGCCATTGACATCACTGGTGGTTTCTCTCACACTTGTTAATAGTTTACATCATTGACTGGTAATCAAGTGGTTTCTACCATGTTCGACATCAACACATTCATTCGCATGGATAGAATCGTACTGTTTCGGGAAGTAGAAATGAAGACCCTGGATCTATTTTCCACAATCCATACTGCGAGGAATTTTGTATTCATTATATAATGGACTATTCATAAATAGATGGCTGCGTCCATACTGTGTCCACATGAGTCTATACTTGTGATGTTTTACAAGATCATTCCTGTATCAGAACAGTAGTTAGTTTCTAGTCAGTTTTTATCTGAGTATGGGAATGCCTACCTCAGCGATGATATGATCTCATATATATATCTTGCATTGAATGTTTTTACAGGTTCAAACCGGGTTCTCCACAAGATGATCCTCGAAATGATAAAGTACTTCACTCTTCCTAAATGATAAGAAATCCTCATCTACTACAGACTTTGCACTTTAGGGGGGAATCTGTTACACAAAAATATCGTCACCATGATTATTTGCAGTCAGTATGGGTCTATCATCACTTGTACTATCCTCCTAAGTAAGTCTCAGACCTCAGCTCTTCAAATCAAGCTTTGGAAATGAGAGAAAGACATTAAAAATCAATGTAACTCTGGTTCCGCACTTTCTCTCATGGTCACCTGCGGTCCCGCACCTTCTGTGTACAAAAACTGCGGACCTGTCCGCTCTGTCCCTAACGGTGTAGGTGCGGACCCCTGCGAAAGTCAAAAGGCACAAGTTTTATCTTAAAAAACTCACTTTGGGTTAATTCTAGAGGTTTCTTGAAGGAATTTTGACATGGATTGTTCGCTCTGAGGTGGTTCATGCATCCCAAAAGAGAAGGAGCTAATCCCTTGATGAGAGGAGCTATTCCTTTGAAGGAGGGCTTTATCCCTTTGAAGGAGGACCTAGTAACCTCCCTCCATTGCACTATAAATACAGGCATTGGGTTGGTTGCTAGGGAGGTTAGAAGCTGAACATTTTTTAGGGTAAATGCTGGTGAAATCAAGACTTCCTAGTTGAGCTTAAGAGGAGAGATCACACATCTTTTTGGCTTCATTGGGGAGTGAGTGAAACTTGTCAAAGTAGAGGAGACTTCTTGCTAGACCCTGGGAGGAGCTTGTACAGCGTCAAGGAAAAGGTTGTAAGGTTCTTCTTCTTTTGAATTAATACAATCAAACTCATTTTTCTCAACAAGTATCTTATGTTATTTGTTTCATGGACTCCTTGACTTTCATGTTAAATATGTTTTATGCAATTGGCTTTTCAGGTGCTATTTAATTTGTTTGCCTTGTTTGTGTTTGCAGATTCGCAAAAAGGAGCTCATTTGGATCAAAGGAGTGAGGGCATCCACAAGCTAGCGTTGGACCTAAGGTAGGCCCTAAAAACACTTGTTCGCTATTGTTTATTAAAGCATATTTAGAGAAAGATAGGAAGGTCTATCTTGTTCGGAAGATCGACTTATTCCGTGTGACACACTAACAAGGACTTTTTAAATATAAGTTGAAAAAGATAATATCATGGCAAAATGTATGGTCAAAAAGGGACAATATGAAGTCCTAACATCCCCCCCAACTAAATCAGTTGCATGTCCCCATGCAACATTTACTCTGAGTCTGAATCGGAGTACTGGGATGTACAGTGCAAATTACTTATACAGTAAGTATAGAAGGTGCTATCAGCCGAATCTCTGAAGCCCTGGACACTCTGTAATCTCTGCCATGCTACAAGCTCCTCCTTTTTGGACACCTTGAAGTAGGCCTTATATTGTTGTACTGGAAACTAGAGAAGCGGGAAATGAAAATGATAACCCAACCATTTTTCGCCACACTGTTGAACACATTTGACGTAATTAGGTATTCGTGAAATTGTTGCGTGAAGATTAAGAGGGTTAAAGGGATGGTATTCCCTTCTCTCCTTAGGGAAATGTTCCCAGAATAGATTGTTTGCCTATGTGGCAAGAGGTCCTTTCTTTTTGACATACTGTTGACATTCCTCTAACACTGCTACCTATAATTCTCTGATATGCTCAGTCATTCCTGGTTCTCCTATAACTCGATGATGTTCAGCAATGAAAATAGCATCATTTTGTGGTTCAACTCGGATCCACAGAAGGTGATTTTCTTCGTTATGTTTCGTTGAAAGGAAAGTGTTTTGCCACATGAGCTGATTGGCCATAAAAGAGACAAGGGCTCTAATCTAAATGTCACCAGCCAAAGGAATCAAATTAAGCTTTCTATCCTCCGGCATGGATTCATTATGGAGATAGAGTTCACATAATAGATTCTATTCATTGACTGACGCTGCTACAAAGGTTTCAATAAACTGTTGGGGTGTAGACACTTCATGAGGTCATCCATATCGGACTACTTTTACTTGGAGGAATGCTAGGCGTTCTGCTAGAAACACAAAATAGTTAAAGGATGGTTTCCTGGTGGTAAGAAGTCTTTGAACTAACTCAAAAATAAGAGACAATCTAGTTTTCAACTCCTTATTTTCCTTACACTGTGCATGGAACTGTTCCAGGACTTCCCAATTCATATATACATGATTCTGCCATAATGATTTATGTTCCTGCAATGCCTTTTCTTACGATAGGGTATACTCTTTCTTCCATATATCCCTAAGTTCTTGAATGATTAAGGTCTGAGTGAAGACAGTCTCTACACATCGAGGTTCAGTTTGGGTAAACACCGTCTTTGCAGACTTTGGTGCAAGATTTTCAGCTTTAATGACTAGGGTAGGCCAGGGTACTTGCGGTTTCACTTCTTCTTCAGAAATATTTGAAGGCCCTACTGGTTCTTATGTAACAGCAAGGCGTTCCTTTTTAACTATAACAGGAGTAAATGCAGGAGTGGGTCCAGGCAATGGGACTTTGATTATCCTATAACCCACTCAAGAATAGAGATCACCACATTGGCTGCACATGTATTCATTGTGTCGATCCTTTTCCACACTTTTCTCCGCTGCAGATGCTATCTGAGCTAAAGTATACAGATTAAGTTCTTTTTCATAGGCTTCCCTTGCCATCATTAACTCCTACTTATAAACTTGAATCTCGGCTTTTAGAAACTCATTTTCTTGTTGAAGGGAAGCTAACGTGACAGGGTCTTCTGTAGAAGTTGTAGTCTTTGTAGCTAGTTCAAGTGGATGGGAGGATCGTTGTTTGGTGGCAGCTTCATTATTTGCATCCTCAGCAGGTTGTACTTATGTGACAACTGTTGAGTCATCAACTAGTTCTGTAACGGGTATATCCTCCTGAGGATGCGAATTTTGCATATCAGCCAACTGAGTGGCTGGTTCTTCTGTAACAGCTATAGTTTGTGCAATACCTTGGTTATCTACACTTTTCTCATGAGTAGGTGGCTCTTGTGTATCAACCGCTGAGTCAGTAGCAGCCAAGTCTTGGTCTGTTTTCTAGTCATGGTTATCAGTAGGTGGTTCTTGTGTGACACTTGCTAAGACAGTAGCTGGTTCCTGTAGGACAGCTACATGTTGATTATCTATTTCCTGTTTATCAGCAAGTGGTTCTTGTGTAACACCTGATGAGTCAGTAGCTGCTACATCCTGATCTATTTCCTGATCATGATCATCAGCAGGTGGTTCTTGTGTAGCACCTGGTGGACTAGTAGTTGGATCTTGTGGGGCAACTACCTCTAGGTCGTCTATCTTTTGCTCCTCAGTAGGTGGTTCTTGTGTAACACCTATTGAGTCAGTAGCTATGGGATAGCTACCTCTAGGTCGTCTATCTTTTGCTCCTCAGCAGGTGGTTCTTGTGTAACACCTGTTGAGTCAATAGCTGGTTCCTGTGGGACAGCTACATGTTGTACATCGTCTTGGGTGTCTACTTTTGATAAATTAATCGCTGGTTCTTGTGAAGCAGCTGCGTCTTTTGAAAGGAATGATGTCACAAAATCCTGAACATTTTGCATTTCGTTACCCGAGGGTGAGGAAGGTAAGGATTTGAGGTCTGGTGGGGTATGAGGTTTTAGGGTAATGGGTGGAGAATTTGTGGTGGCAGTCTCTGTTGCTGCTTTAGAAGACGTCTTCCTTCGTCTTCGAGGTAAGGAGGCAGGAAAAGCAGTGGTTTTTCTCTTATGGGTAACCTTCTCTGGGTTAGGAAGGACATCAGAAGTGATAGCTTCTTTAATTGAGGCCCTTGTTCATCTTTTTGATGGGGGCACAACCGTTTCTTGCCTTTCTCTTTTTCTTTTCAGTTAAGCCAGGGGAATGTCGTCGTCTGAATCATCGTTGGGGATATGGACAATGGGAGTGGATGATCTAGGTAAATTATGGGGTGGGGTTGATGCAATGGAGGGGTCAATTGGACTAACTGTCATGGGTGGCTAGGGATTTTCAGCATTTAATTGGGGAGTTTTAGCTACTGCTTGAGAAATTTTGGTAGTTTCTTGAGGATTTTCGGCTGCTGGTTGAGTAACTTCAGCAACTTCCTGGGGGTTTTCAGCTACTGGTTGAGGGATTTCACCAGCTTCCTGGGGTGGGTTGTTAAGGGGAGGAGGATTCTGCAGGGTAAAGCCCCTAAGGATTAGAAGCTAAACCAGGCAATGGTGAGTGAGGGAGAGGAGTGGGTACTTTGCATTCGTGGAATAATGTGACATATTCTTTAGACACCCAAGCAGATAGTATGACATATTTAATAAACGAACATGTCTTAAATGATTCAATAACATAAAGTCATGCTGGTACACTACCCAGTAACGTCCTTCGCAAGTGAGGCAATGCTTGACAAACTCTGCAACCTTTGGCCATGGAGGTGGTAATGAATGTAGTGCAACACCCCTGCCTTTAGGTTTGACCCGCTCCCCAGGTAAAAGAAAATCTTGTTGTGCGTTCAGAATGATGTGTTTACCGTTGAACCAACGGATGCCATCAGCTAGTAATCCTGAAACCTGCACTATATCTTCCTTTGTTACTGGAATTCGCACTCCCAGAACAGTAGAATAACCTTCATTTAAATTACATGTGAATTCTAGGACTTGCTGAGAATCAAATTCCTAGAGCCTTCAGAAATAATCCACCCAGCTTGCTTGCAGAAAAATTTGATATGCTTCTCGGCGTAATTCCAATAGAGCCGTTGAACCAGGTTCATTTCGAACAGCGTTACCTCCCATAGTTACCAGTTCAATAAAATGCACAATACAGAGCCGAGTTACCACAGCTGAGACAAAGTAAGATATTGCAAATGAGGTTATGACATAATAATATAGAGACGGGGTGACGAGACACAGTCGTAATAAAAACGACGGTGATTGGCATATCAGGTAATGATTGCAAAATTTTGATATTCCCTCCAACTGTGGCTAAAATGATAAGTTTTGAATGTATGGCAATTTCGACAATCATATCAGAATCTTCTCATTAACTATAGTTTAATATTTACACATAAACACGCATACCTCACGCTTTACCTTCGATTGTTGTGCTGAAAGTATAATCTCGTCATTTAATAGATCACCAATAGTTATGGGAAAGGGTTGTAAGATATGAGGGTATTTATATGAAAGGCTTTCTCTATTCACAGGAGATAATAGTGAAGGAACACCATTATCAGGATGAATGGCTAATTCTCTCAATGGAAAATGATATGTATTGGTCATTTTTTAGAGGAATTGATGCCTCGATTACGGAAAAAGGGAAAATTGATGCTTTTTTGGAAAGATGGAAAAAGTTGGTATTTCGGCAATGGAGAAATCGGTGTCTCAGCAATGGAAAAAATGGGGAAATATTGGTGTTTCGGCAATGGGGAAAATGGGCAAAGATTGGTGTTTCAGCAACAGGAGAAAAAGATGCTGTTGTTAAAGAAAAATAGGACAATGTTGCCGAAGGGTAGTATGAGGGGATGGATTATGAATTGAAGTGGAATGGCAATGTTTCCCAAACTGAAACCTGATCCTGATTGTAATGCAATTGTTCCTTCAGCCAGCCTCTGAATCTAGGACCTACAAATTAATAAATTGTAATATGGCAACCCTTGACAGGGATTATTAGTTAAGTAATCTAATATAATAATAATAAAAGAATATATAATGCAAATATTAAGTGCAATGAGGGGCAAGAGGCTCCCCCAAAAAGATATAATGTGAATTTGCCATGCAAGTGGCCTTAAAATCGTCCTTAGAAATTGATTTTTGGTACAGACGAAGCTGATACCCATTTACTAACAATGGAGTTCTAGAACCATCAATTGTTAGGAGCCTTACTGTTCCATTGGGAAAAACAATATCTATCTCGTAAGGTCCCAACCACCTTGTTTGTAGCTTCCCTTGAAAATTTTCAAACCTGGAATCATATAATAAAGCCCAATTACCTTTATGTAACTGCTTAAGCTTAATAGTTTTATCATGTCACCTAGTTCTTTGCTGCTGAATCATAGTTGTTTGATGGATGGCATCCAACCTTTTTTCATCCAATTCCTGCAGCTGCTGCAACCTAGCTATCTGTGCATCATTCAAATCAAGGTTAATAGCTAAAGCAGTTCATAAGGTTTTAATTTCAAATTCCACAGGAAAAACAATGCTTTTACCATAAACCAATTCATAGGGTGAAAAACCTGTACTGTTTCTCCAAGTAGTTTTGTAAGCCCAGAATGCCTCAGGCAGTCTTTGAGACCAATCCTTCCTATTCTCCTTCACTGTTTTTGTTAAAATAGCTTCTATGAATTTATTTGTACTTTCCACCTGACCATTATCTTGTGGGTGGTAAGGTGTAGCCATTTTATGATTGATATGATATTTTTGAAGCATAGCTTTGAAACCATGGGAATTGAAAGGAGGTCCTCCATCTGTGACTAGTTCCCTAGGCAACCCAAATCTAACGAAGATTTCCTCAAATAAAAAGGTTAAAATAGATTCTTCATTAGCTTTAATAAGTGCCTTAGCTTCCACCCATTTAGTCATATAATTTGTACAAACAAATATATAAACTCTTTGGTTGGATGGAGGATTGATGGGCCCTACAAAATCTAGAGCCCATATTTCAAAGGGTTCTAGTATTACCTGAGGGTTCAGTGGCATTTCATCTCTATGATTGGGTTGGCCCATTCTTTGACAACTTTCGTAGGCCCTGACATATTTCTTTGCATCTTTGAAAAGTGAGGGCCAATAATAACCCATCCTGAGAATTTTATGTGCTGTTCTTTTATCAGCAAAATTCCCACCATAAGGGCCATCATGAAAAGCCTTCAATATATCATAGACCTCATATTCTCTAATGCATCTTCAGATTTCCTGATCAAGTCCTGTATGAAAAAGACACTCACTTATCCAGCTATACCTAGCACTTTGTTGAATGATCTTTCTTTTCTCCCGATGTGATAGGTGTGATGGTAGCTTCCCTGCAACCAGATAATTGGCAATGTCTGCATACCATGGTGAGTGAGCAGATACTGCAAACAAGTATTCATTAGGAGAGGAATCATCTACTGGAGTACTATCATTAGTTTTTATCCAAGAAAGGAAATCAGCAACTACATTTTCTTTACCTGGTCGATCCACAATTGTAATATCAAATTCTTGTAGTAACAATAACCACCTGGTAACTCGAGCATTTGTAACAGATTTATTCATTAAATACTTGATAGTCGAGTGGTCAGTATGAACAAAAGTAGGATAACCAGTAATGTAATGTCGAAATTTATTAATAGCATAAATAACTACTAAAAATTCTTTCTCAGTAACTGTGTAATTAAGCTTAGCAGGGGTCATATTCTTACTAATGAAATAGATAGCATAAGGAAGATTGTTTTCTTGACCCAAGACAACTCCAATTGCAGTATTCGAAGTATCAGAGGATATATGAAAGGGAAGTGCCCAATCAGGTCCCCTCAGAATAGGAGCTGTAGACAACTGATGCTTAAGTTCATCAAATGCTTTCTGATAGGCATCAGTCCACTTAAATTCCACATTTTTCATAAGTAACACAAACAAAGGAGAAGCTATTTTAGAAAAAAAATTGATAAATCTTCTATAATATCCAACATGTCCTAAAAAACTTCTTACATTAGTTTGTGTTTTAGGAATAGGAAGGGTCTGAATTACCTGTGCTTTGGATGGATCCACTTGAATCCCAAGCAATGAAATGAAGTGTCCTAGTACAATTCCTTCGTTCATCATCATATGACATTTTTCGATACTCAAGGAAAGATTAGCTTGTATGCATCATTTAAGTACTTTCTGAACGTTTTGTAGCACATCTTAAAAAGTCACACCATAGGGGGTGAAATCGTCCATAAATATCTCCAAAGAATCATTAATCATATCAGAAACGATTCCTATCACTACTCTTTGAAACATTGCTGGAGCATTACATAGTCCAAATGGGAGAACTCTATAAGCAAAAGTCCCCCAAGGACTAGTAAAATTGGTCTTGTCTTGATCTTGAGGTGCAATTCTGATTTGATTATATCCACTAAAACCATCTAAAATAGAAAAGAATTTCTTTCCTGACAAGCTGTCCAACACCTGATCAATAAATGGCAAGGGGAAATGATCTTTTTGGGTAGCTTTATTTAAGGCTCTATAATCTACACACACTCTCCATTTCCTGTTTTTCTTAGGTACTATTTGTTAACACCCAGGTTGTTCCCTATGACTCCCAAGGGAATACGGCCGGGGTAACCACTAACCAATCTTTTAATCACTGTTTCTAGCCAAACTGTGATCAGAGAGGGCTCTCTCTTTATGATTTGTAACTGTTTATGATAGGGTTTTAGGCTAGCTATTATGCACAGGTTTTGTTTATGTTTTGGTTGAAGAATATCCTTCAAATCTCTTGTGATGTGATTTTCAGAGAGTCAAGTATCATTGGGCAATGGAGTCTGCGGCTGTAGGTGTCTAGAAACTTTGAGATGAACTGGTGAAACTTACAGGGCCATTTGGATGTTTCATAGAACAAATTTTGATTAATAACAGGAAACAGGTAAGACGAACAATGAAAGCATTCAAGAATTTTCACTCGTTGTTAACTGTTTCCACCAAACTGGTTATGAGAAAAGACAGATGTCACAGGGGCAAACTTGAATCCCTAGGAATGTCTATCACAGTGAAAGATATAGATTCAAAGTGCAGCAACTAAGAATTACTCTTCTGTTACTATATCTGAGGAAAACATAGATAATAGCTCAGTTTGAGTTCAGGGTAATCATGGATTAAGTCCTGAACTATTCTTCTACTTTGCTATTAAGTGTAAAATATCTGAACGATAAAAGAGAACAAAAGACTTGAAAACATGTAATACAGAGATTTGAGAAGACTTATTGTTTTATGAAACAACTGGAATCCTGCAACATTCACCATTCACCACAACGCACCAAATACACCACGCTTTGGAAATTCCATTCTCCTTTTCTATTATTTCTCTCTGGAAATTTTTACAACGAGCGAGAGCTCTTCCAAGGAAAATTACAACAACCCTTTTCAACTGTTGTGAAGGGTGAATATATACTTGCGGTGATTTACAAAATATCTGAGTTCTGAGTTATCTCAGATTTTACATTCTTACCAACCACTTAAGATATTATGACCAAAATTTAATACAGCATTGATTACAGAGTACAGGCATTTTAATGCTCTGTCAGAAGATATTTTAGCCTTTGGAAACAGCTAAGTCGGTCGAGATATTCTGAATAAATTCTGGAAGACCTGTCTTTAATGCTTGTACGCTGTATCCTGGACTTGTCACCTGTGATTGTGACTGCTGCTTGTGGTGAGTCAATGGTCCTGCTGAGTTGGCTCAGCCTCTGCCTCTTCCTTGTAGATATCTTTCTTCAAAATTGTGCCTGCGCATGTATGCTCATTTGCCTGGAGAATTAGCGCTACTGATTCTGGCCTGACAAAATTGTCTGTGTCAAATTTCTCCAGACATCCTGTGTGGGCAGTTGGTGTGCTAAGATTGCCCCTAGAGTTTCATCTGCTTCTGTGAATTTGAAGAAGTTAGGTGGTGTATCAAACAGATGCTCAACTTCATTCATGAGGAAAAATAGGTTCTCCACCCTGTCATACATAGTCTGCCCGGTGGCTGGCCCTGCGTCTGCTGAAGTGCTGGGCGGTTTTGCAATCTCTGCTCCTGCATGGGCATCAATTCTCTTATTGTAATTGTCTAGGGTGAGCAGTCTTCCTACACTGCTTAAAATGCTGGGGAGGCCTCTGTTCTGTAGTGCCACGAATTTTTCCAGGAATCTGTTGATTTCAGTCTGCATATCCTGTGTCCTCCTCTCCAGTGTTCCAACCAAGTTCCTCAATGTTATGACTCTTTTGGCTACAGCAATTGTTTTTGTCCTGTTGGTGATTCCCATGACAGCTAATTGAGAGCTAGTCTTATAGTTCAGAATATTGATCATCCTAGTAGCAGCTTCTGGCATGTGTCCAAGGCTTGCCCTGGCTCTCTGTATTTCTCTGTTTGCTTTAGTGATGAGCACCATTTGCTCATCCATGGTCTCAATATATTGCCACTGGTTGGCAATGGACCGCCCAATGTTGCTCCATAGCACTGCTTTCATTTGAGCTGTCACTTTTTCTAGTGCAAGCTCTTTCTCTAGTTCAGCAATTCTCCTCTTAAGAGCTCTTACCTCTCTCTCCTTGGCTGCCTCATTCTGTTTGCTCTTGTCAAACTTTTCATTTACCTTAGCCAAGGTTTTCTTAAGTTCATCCAGCTCTTTCATTTGAGATTCCATGGCTTGGATCTCAGCTTGCAGCTTTTGCATGTCTAAACTAGTAGCCTGTTCCGATGTTGTAGTTGTTGTTGCTGTGGATGGCGCTGTAGTTGGTGCTGTAGCTTCTGTTTGCTGAGGAGGAGGAGTAGTCTTTGGAGGGACTTCCTCAAGATTTATTATCACAGGAGGAGGCTGGGAGGGTTGGCCCTCTTCTCTTTGCTTCAGTGCTTCTTGTAGTGCTGCCTTTGCAGCTTCAGTTTGTCCTAGCTGGTCTTGAATCCCAACCAGCTCTTTGTATAGGGATACCAGCAGGTCTGTAGTATCCTTTTCTTACCTTTGCTGGGCAACTTCATCTGTTTGTGGATGGATGGTGGCCGGGAGTTTGATTTTCTTTCTTAGGGCCGCCATGTCTGCATCCCTTATCTTCAGGAGTTCTTGGATGCCTTTGACATCTTTAGGATCATGCCCTATATCTATAATTACCTCTTCCAAGGACTTGATCCTATTGTCCTTGGCTTGTGATGATGCTCTTTCTAATTCCAGCTGAGAGGCTGTGTTATCTAGGCTGCTCTTTAGTTTGTAGTTCTCCAATGTCTCATCTGCCAGGGAGGCATACACCATTTCACCAGTTTGTTTATGTAATTCAATCTTGTCCATAGGGTGTATGTCTTTGGCAAGAACCTCCATGTTGGTTCTTAGATAGTCCGAGGTGGACTGAGGATGCAAAGTTGTGGGCATGAAGTGGCTCATTATCATTTTGCCTTCGCTCACATCGAAAGCAGACATGAGTCTCTGCTGGTTGCTAGGAGCTAGGTTTAACAAGTGATTATACAGCTGCACTTTTATGGGATCACTCCTCCTTTTGATGTCAATGAATTGCTGCTTTATACTTGACTGCCCTTCTCTATGTTGACCGGAGGAGCTGACCTCTCCTCCCATAGTCATGTCATGTCCACGCTGAGATGAGCTGGCCGAAAGTTCTCCACTGGGTGGGCCCATGCCCATGGCTTGCCTTACTGCTATGTCCTCCTCTTGGGAGTCATTCAGTCTTTGTCTCTTCTCTCCTCTGATGAAGGATGAGGTGTGGGGGGTCTCTCTCTCCCTTTTCCTGGTCAAGTCCTCCTTCTGTGGTGTTTGGAGGACTGAGGTGTCTACATTGGTGTCTGTCCTGGGAGGCACCTCTGTTTGGGGCTGCTGCTCAGTGTAACTAGGTAGATCTGTCCCCTTTTCCTGCTGCAAGGGCTGCTGTTCACTGGACTGTGCTTCTTCTTGTTGCTGCCCCAGTTCTTGCTGTTCCATTTCTTCTTGCTGCTGTAGCAAGGTGTCAACTTGTTCTTCTGTCAATATAGGTGGCTGTTCCACCTGTTTTCCTTTGTCTTTGCTTGCTGCCTGGGGTGTCTTCTCAGTAGTTTGCTGCTGTGCTGCTGAAGATTTAGCAGCTGTTCCAATTTGCTTTCTGTAGGAGAGGGGCACCTGTCCACAAGTTTCCAAGTTAGCTTCTTTTTGCACATTCCTAGCTTCTTTCTCAAGTAATTCTTCCTTAGTGACTTGTTCTACTAGTGTACCCTCTTCCCAATCTAGTGCATTGGCATACTTTTCAATTTCAGGTTGTCTTTTATGTGCATAGTTGCCCAATTTGTATCTAATTCTCCTGAGGGAGATAGAATGATTGGGGTCATAGGGAATCCATTCAAAACTGGTCTGCAATCTGAGGCCTTCCAGGATGCTGTCTGCCTCTTTCCACCCTTCCTCTTTTCTGTTATATAGGAAGGAACCTAGCTGGTTTCTTACCTTCAATTGTGACTTCTTGTTTCTACTCTGAAAGTGAAGGTAATCTGAGTTCCCAAACTGCCTGAAATATTCTAAGGCAAAAAGCCTCATGGGGACATACCTCGGCAACCTAAATGGGTTCAATTCACAGCCATATATCCTAATGACTGTGTGGTTCTGGTAGAAGTACCAGTTGCCAATATTGTAAGATTTGTTCAAATGTAGAATCCTCTTCATATCATCGGTTAATCTAGGAGGAGGAGTACCTTGCAGCGCTGTTAGGGCTGGATGAACAAATAAATCAATAAACTCACAGTATGTATAGGGTGATACTGAGGTAGAATGAAAAACAGAGGTCCAGAAAACAACTGATCTTGGGCTTCCTTGGGCATTGAGTGGCCTCAAAGGAACAGAGAAGGTAGCTGGCTGGTTGAAAAGGAATAAATGATATATATAGGAGGTGTACCTGAACAGTCTCTCCCTTTTCAAATTCATGAACTGCTCATGGATTTTCTCTGCTATGTAAGTTGCATAATCATACTGCACAGCTGGAGGCTTACCAGGGGCAAATATAGACAGCATTGCCATTATGCTGTCATCTACATCTTCCAACCCCTTGAATCCTAGGACATAGCCAATTAGATCCACCAACATTCTGCCCAACTCATTTAGATATTGGTACCCAATAGGAGGGGTTCTGACTGTTTCAGAGCCTGGTGTGACAAACAGTTGGTTGATTTTGACAATCTGGTCACTGGACAGCTTGATCCCTCTGTTAATCAGATTCTGCATGGATAGAGGGGTCAATTTCTTGGCTGTTTTGAAGCGCAGCATCTGGTTTATGCTCTCTGGGGTGATCTGGAACAGGACTAGGCCTGTGGGGCTAATGACTGCTCTTTGGCTGGGGTCATAGCATTCCTGGCAGCTATAAATGAGCTCTGGCATAGGATTGACTTGGGGAAGGTTGTATATGGGCAAATTTGACTCCCAAATCCCCAAGATATCTGCCCCACTGAGGTGCTGGGCTCTTAATTCATTCAACATTTGAATATTGTACTTGGTTCCCATGGGGAACCAATCCAGCATTTGGTAGTCCATGTCTCCCAGGGCTTTCCATGCTAATTCCTGGTGAGGAGCATTGATGGGCTTAATATTCAGTGCAATAGGGGTCTCCATAGCTCTTCAAGTTGCAAGAATTGCAGGTGGACAGGTGGAATGGTAAAAACACAGTCTGGAGGCAGTTCTCTGTGGAAACAGTTGATGTTTTGAGTATCCAAGGGGAATTCTCTCAATAGCAATTGAAATACTACTGGAGTCTAGTGACAGAACTTCTCTGTGGTCTAACTGAACTCTCCAATCGGGTGAATTATATCTATTAGGAACTCTGCCGGGAAAACGCAGATTTACAGTGGTTTTATGTGAATTGCAGGTTTCTAAAGCTCTGCAGGTACTTCTTGGCCCTCACAATGACAATGGTGGATGAACGAATGGAAATGAACGGTGTAAATACCGTTTTTATGGTTCTACTATCCCTCTGAGCAATTTCAAGCTTAATGAAGGTCGTATGGAGGGCGAAACGGTCTAAATACCTGTAATTCGATGAGCAGAGGTTGAAGCAAAGGTGCACAGTTGCTGCTTGAGGAGGTCGCCCGGGCTAATAGACTGGTTGGCGAAAATTAGAGTGCAAACGGTCATGCAGAGCGTCCAACAGTAATAACAGTGAAAGTGGTAAAAAACACGGGAAAATTGGTAAATATGGGTTATTTTACCAATTTGGCGCTTTTTTCTGCTGACGTCATCGGGCGACGTGGCAGTGGGTGACTGGTCAAAGGGGCGGTGAGGTGGCGACCCAGTCAGCAGTGAGGTGGACCAATAACAAAGGCAGGTACGAGCAGATAAGGACGTGGCGGCGAGTCAGCGACGGGTAGGTGGCAGTCAAACCGCAGCGGTCACGGTTAAGGCCTTAACCGCCGCGATTTCTCGGGGCGGTTTAGGTACGGCGCAGAAGCTGTCAGACTCGGCTCCGAGATGGTTGATCGATTGACGCGTGGAGGAGGCGTGACAAGGCACAACGTCACTTTCTCGGAGGTTAAAGTGCCGCCATCGGATGCGCTCCGATATTAATGTGGACCGTCGGATCTGATGGGCTTGATCCGACGGCTGGTGGAGGAGAAAGATGCTCGCTTCATACTGCGGGCGGAAAATATTAAAGTTTGTGGGTTTTTATGGGTTTTTCAAATGTTTTCGCTTAACCAATAATGTGGTAGGATTGGGGAACGTGCCAGAGGCGGGTATTAACCTTTGCAAAGGTTTTTATAGGCAAAAGGGGTTTGGAGAGGGGGTTTTATCAATGCAGAGGTGATTTGAGGGTAAATTAACTTGCAGCAAAGGGGGAATAGGGTGGAATAGGTTCACCAAAGTGGCCAGATGCCATTTTGGTCCCTTTTGAAAAATACACGGCTATTATGCCTAGGGGAGGGAATATACATAAGATTTGGGGTTTTATACACCTTAGTGTTAGTATTATTAGGGGTGGGGTAAGATAGGGGAGGTTATATAGTAGAATTAGGAGTTAATATGAATGAAGGAGGGGAATTAGAAAGGGGGTGTTAGTGATGGACTAGAGAGGGAAAAAAAAGAAGTTAGTGATCCTCTTTGCTGTGAGTTCATGGAATTCACCACTTTGTTTGCTGATAGATTTATTGCCTTGGCAAGAGACCTATTGATACCTGTGTAATGGTGATCATATTCTTTCTGCAACCACAACTGCCTACCCAACTATTTTGCCTAGCATTTTTTGTTTCTTCTTGGAGGGGCACTTGGACTTGCAACCCTCAATTGCCTTTTCTTTTCTTTGGCTTTTTCCTTTTCTCTCTATCTACTTCTACCCTTATGTCTTCCAAGGTCCCAGATTAAACTTTTGGGAACCTTTGCTTCTCTACCTGAACTACTTGTCTGCCAAGATTAAGCTGTTTGGACAGACCTCTTTCTCTATTCTACAACTCAAAATTGAAACATGGCATGATCCAGTTTAGACTGTTGAATCATCCACCAAACTTGAAATAAGGTCCTCAATATTTGGAATATTTCACACACCTCTGATTTCCTGGGAAATATGGGATCTTTGTAGTACCAAAGCAGAGCATATTTGGATTTTCTATAGTCAATCATGAAATATGAAACCTATTACTATAGGTATCCAACAGTGGCTCCACATGGGGATGGTTTTTCTTTTGAAAGACCAAGAACAGCAGGTCAGATTGCCTTATTCCTTGACTGCCCATCTTAATCTTTGAAATTTGCTGCATATAATCTGTCAAAATTGTGTGCCTTTTCTTGGAGAACCTCTGATTCTATCTGCCTGTTGCTGCTAGGTGCAGCATTTGGGAAAACCTCTTTTTACATTCTAAAATAGAAGATAATATGTAAGGCTGCATATATACAATGAACCTCTGAATTTCTATCATAGTGAACGGTCAAAATAGTGCTTCAGCATCCTGCCATTGACAGGACCTTCATCCAGTTCAGTTACAGTCAAACTTTTTAGGAAGTAGGTGTTATTACCTTGTACTGCTTGGACAGAAAATGGTCCTTTCCATAAAGAGTCAAACTTCCCATGTTTTCCTTTCTCTTCTCTTCTTGCATCCCACTTTAAAACTTTGTCCCCTACATTGAAATCTTCTGCTTTAGTTCTTCTGTCAAAGGCCTTTTTTAGTTTCTCTTGTAGTATCTGCACTCTGCTGAAAACTTGTTCTCTGGTCTGCTGTAAACAGATTATCTGGTTAATCCTTCTTTGCATATTATTTGGCTCTGCTTGACTTTCTTGCAGAAGTTTCATAACCGGCACTCCTAGTGATGAAGGAAATCTGGCCTCTAATCCATAGACTAACTCATATGGGCTGGTCCCAATTGATCTTTTAGTGGTTAATCTGTCTGCCCATAAAGCATTTACTAGTTTCTTATGCCAGTTCTTTTTGTTCTCTTCCAGCACTTTCTTTATGATGTTTATCAGGCTTTTGTTTGATGATTCAGCAAGACCATTTCCTTGAGGATAGTAAGCTGTAGAATGGCCCAGGGTAATGTGAAATTTATGGCAGAAGTTCACCATTTTCTTGGATCTGAAGGCAGCAGCATTGTCTGTTATTATCTTGTCTGGGCAGCCAAATCTAGCCAGTATATTGTTTTCCAAAAATTGAATGATTACTGAATCATTTGCTTGTCTGCATGGGACAGCTTCAATCCACTTGGTGAAGTAGTCTGTTGCTGTCAAGATCCATCTGTGTTGTCCTGAAGATGAGGGATGAATTTCTCCAATGAAATCCAAGCCCCATTGTTGAAAAGGTCTCTCTGTTGCAATGGGCCTCAAAGGAAGTGGCAGCAACTGTCTTTTGCCTTCAAACAGTTGGCACTTGTGGCATGATGTTGTGAATTTCTTCACATCAGAGAACATAGTGGGCCAGTAATAACCAGCCCTCAATATCTTGTCTACAGTGGACTTCCAGTACAAATGTCCACCACAGTCTCCAGCATGGAATTCTTGCATGATATTGTCAGTTTCACTCTCAAGAAGACAGTGCAGCAAAATACCTTCATGGTTTTTCCAGAGTAGATTCTCATCTATCACACAAAATTTAGATGTTTTCATTTTTAGGAACCTAGACTTAGTTCTGGACAGTCCTGGGGGAGCACACAGGTTTTGTAATACATAACAGACATCAGAATACCAAGGAGATTGTTCAAAGGCTACATTGATCTTTGGAGTCGCCAGCTCTGTTTCACTGTCCAGTTGGTTGATATCTAAGGCTTGGAAATTTGCTTCTGTCATTAACTTGGCCAAACCTTGCCCTTTTATCAGCTTTGTAGGCTTTATTTCAATGTCAAATTCAAGTATGTTTGCAATCCATTTTCCTCTTCTACCCTCTAAGTTTTCTTGTGTGAGAATGTCTTTGACAATAGGACTTGGTACATAAGCCACAACATGGGAGTAAAGGATGTAAATCCTAAAGTCTTTGATAGCTTTGATTAAGGCATAGGCTTGTTTTTCCATTATTTGGTACTTTAGAGGAGCATCTCTAAGAGCTCTGCTGAAAAAAGCAATGGGCTTTTCATTCCCTTGGTCATCTTTCTGTAATAATACAGCAGCAATAGTATGCTGGGAGGCAAAAGGAAAAATAATAAAGTCTCTGTCAAACTGAGGATTAGTTAACACTGGGGTTTGAGTCAAGGCCAATTTTATACTTTCAAAGGCTTGCTTTGCTTCAACGGTCCACTTAACCTTTGAATCATTCTTTAGCATGTTGTTTAGTAATCTGATTAACTCAGCTAAATTTGGGATAAACCTTCTTAAAAAGTTGATTTTTCCTAAGAATCCTTGCAGCTCCTTGACATTCCTTGGGTGAGGCATTTGTAGGATAGCTTGTATCCTATCTGGATCAATTCTTATGCCATCTTTCGAAATGATGTGTCCTAAAAGTTTCCCTTCTTCCAAACCAAATAATGACTTCTTGGGGTTTAAGGAAATGCCATATTTTCTGCATGTTATGAAGATTTGTCTTAAATGTTTCAAGTGTTCTTGGTCAGATTTTGAAAAGGGTGTAAGATCATCTAAGTAAATGACCAAGAAATCATGAATTTCCTTTGCAAAAGCAATGTCCATTGCTCTTTGAAACGTTGCCCCTGCATTTTTCAATCCAAAGGGCATCTTCACATACTTGAAAGTTCCCCATGGGGTAGTAAATGCAGTTTTGTCTTGATCATCAGGGTGCACTAAAATTTGATTGAAGCCTGAGAATCCATCAAGCAGTGATATCCTTGAAGCCCCTACTACCCTCTGAAGGATGTGATCCATTTTGGGTAAGGGGTAGTTATCTTTGAGTGATACTTGATTCAGATTCCTTAAGTCTACACAAAGCCTGATCTCACCAGTTTTCTTTCTTGTAGGGACCAAATTTGAAATCCATTCAGAGAACCTGATTGGTGCTATAATACCAGCTTTGAACATTTTATGCAACTCTTTTTCAATGGAAGGGAGGAGCACAGGATTGATCCTTCTCAATTTCTGTTTGAATGGTTTTTGATTAGGCTTGAGGGGGATGGTATGCTGGATGACAGACGTGTCATAGGACTTTAGATCTTCATAACCCCAAGCAAAGACATCTTGGAACTCTTTAAAGAGATCAATATATTTGGGCTTTTGATCAGGGGGTAAAGAGGCAGATAGCTTTACTATCTTAGGTTTGTCAATATTACCAATATTGCATTCTTCGACTCTTGCATCTAATGGCTGCATCTTTGGCTTCCTAGGGATGTCATTTGAGTCAAAAATATCCTCTAATGGGGTAAGGCCTACTGGGAGGAAATTGTCTTTGAGTTGTATGATTTCAGTTTCAACGTTACTCATCTCTTCACAGTCAATTTGGTTAATTTGATGAATGTTTTCATTGTTAAAAATGGTTGGACTGAGTAGTTGTTTTGCTGTCCTAGGTGACATTGGGTGAGCAGATTGTTGAAACTGTATTTGTGATTGACATGCTGTCTCAAGCATTTGTGATTGACATGCTGTCTCAAGCATTTGTGATTGACTTGCTGTCTCAAGATCAATATTTAATCCTGTGAACTCTTGTTGCAAGGTTAAAAAATTGTTTATTTGCATGTCATCCTCAAATACTTGCCATTCTCTGATGTTGTTTGGAATAGAGGGTCTGTATCTGACCTCGGTCATGAAACAATTGTTGGGTTCTAATGGAAATTTGAAGGTGCTGGCAAATGTTGCCAAGCTATGTGCATGGAGATTGTGGCCCCTAGAAATTTTTGTGATAACAAACTCAGGAAAGGTCTCTAATATTTCAATTACAGCAGATCTGTAGGACCTCAGCCTTTTGTCATTGGTGACAAAATTCCCTTTTACTTGTTGAATTACTAGATCAGAGTCCCCCATGATTGAGAGGCTATGTGCTTGTAATGATTTTGCAATCTTGAGGCCTAGTAGCAGAGCTTCATATTCTGCCATGTTGTTAGTGCATTTAAAGTTCAATCTATAAGCCCGGCCTTCTGCATAGCCTTTCTCTTTGTTATGTATCCATACTCCAGCTCCTGCTCCTAACTTGTTAACTGAGCCATCAAATTCTAGGACCCACCAGATGCCTTGCTGGTCAGGAGATTTCAAATTCTGTTCATGGGATGGTAGTGTGAGCATGAGTTGGGGTTTGTTCTCCCATTTGTTTTCTAGGATAACTTCATCATTTGCTTGACCATCTTTGACCACTAGAGGAGAGCTAAAGTGTCTTGTTGAACTGATTGATGTTTGACAGGTGCTACTTGTTTGATCAAGGTTTTGTTCTTGTATAAGTGTCTCCGTCTTAATATCACTGCTTGAGAGGCCTGCACTGTCATTAAAGAGGATAAAGGAGTCTATGTCCGAATGAACAGCGTATATTGGGAAATTTTGGGGTTTCTCTTCACTGCTGACCATATATTTCATGAGTGTTTCCCTATAAAGTCTCTTTGGTTGTCCAAAGACAGAGATGGTTGCATATGACATGTCTAATTGCAGGGAGCCTTGGAGTTTCGCTCCCCATGATCTTGATAAGAGCATCCCATATTTGGGTGGGATATCAGCAAAAACAACATCCATTAAAATGGTTTTGTTGGGAAATTGAACCAAGGACACACATAAATCCTTAATTAGGCCCAAGCATTTGACTTGACTAGAATCAAAAGAAAACAGGTCTTTGTATGGTCTTGTGATGTCTAAGTTTAATCTTTCCATGACTGCTTTTGGCATCAAGTTATGAGAGGCACCTGAGTCAAACATTGCATTGTGCAGTGTTTTGTCATGTATATGCAAGCTGACATAAAACGGTAAAACCCCTGTGACTACTGCTTTTCCATCTACCTCTGGGCCAAACAGTAATTCTGGAGTGTCATCTAACACATTTACATCATCTTTGCTATTGGTGAGCTGAAGGGATTTTTTGATCTGTTGTTTGTATATGTCATGCTTGGCTAGCTCTGAAAGGGGGATTGCTACCTTTAACTTGCCAATCTCTGTTCCTAGGTCAAAGGGTTTATCAATTTGGATTTTGGAGTCACGGGTAGCAGTTCTTTCTCTGTTCATTAGATCTTCTTGGTGGATTTCATCCTGATTTTGGAACCTGCCCCTTATATTGATGTCTTGAGGGTTAATGTTTGGGTTAGGGTGAGAGGACGAGGCTGCCATGGGCTGTTGTGGTGGGGACAGTAGTTCAGTGACCTCCTCAACCACTACTTCCTTTGTAGGCAAGTTTGTTTTGTCATTAGGTTCAGTGACTAAGGTTTCTTTAGATTGTTGTTTCTCCTTTATCTTTTCGGGCTGATTCACGTTCACAGTCCTACTCCTTAGTTTGTATTGCTTATGGACTTCATAGACAGCAGTATCATATCCTTGTTTAAAGTCAAAGGATTCTCCTGATTGAGTTTGGAATGTTTTGCTTTCATCCTCCTCATGGTCCTCCTGAGTTAAGAATACATGACTTTTGCCATCCAGACCTATTAGGTTGATTTCAAGATCCTCATTGAGCTGATTTGCTGAGGAAGTTTCTGCATAGTTTTCTTGAAAAGGGGGTCTGATATCTTGGTCAGCACCTGTCTTTCCTATATTGGGGTTCTGGACTCTCCTAAAATTTGGGTTTCTAGGAGGGTTGTTTTGTGGTGCCTCCCATGATGATTTCCTTTCTACTGATTCCACTCTCTCTCCCAATCTCTTCATGCTATTTAGAATTGCATCTAACTTTTGATCAAAACCCGAGGGTTCTTCTTTGAAACCAGTCTTCTTTTCCAGCTTTGCCCTGTTTCTTTTGGCAATTAGGTTGGCCTCTACAGTGACTGCAACCCTTTGGGCTTCTGCAAGGGTTGGAGGGTCTCTTTCTCTCAACTGATAGGCCATATCAGAATCAAAACCATCAGGGAAGTTATAAAGGGCCAAATCAGGAGGGGGCCTTAAGTTCTGGGGGATAGCATTGTATATGTTGTTAAACCTAGCACAATACTCCAAAACCGTTTCTTGGGGACCTCTTTTAATAGTGTTATATTCACCAAGTATATGGTGCGGATCTCTCTTTTTCTCCCATCTGTTGGTAAATTCCTGGTATAGAACTTCAGGGGTTGCAATGGAATTTGCATTTAAGGATCTAAACCAAGTTCTGACATCCCCAGTTAAGCTTTGAACAAAGATTCTCATCCTGACACTGTCATCATCTATTTCATAGGTCTCAAAGTGGTCTTGCATCTTTTTAGCATGCTGGATGGCTGTCAAAGGGCCATGGGAGTCAAAAAATGAGAGTCTAGTTTGGTAGTCTTGGGGTAGAGCTGGAGCATTGGCTGGTATCTGCAGAGGTGCATATCTGTTAGCCATATTTATGGGGTTTATAGGGTTAATAGGAACAAATGGGACAACAGGGATTACAGGTGTAACCGGGTTAAGAGGATGGGTAATAAGTGGGGAACTGGTTGAGGGAGTATGTGCAGATGGTGAAGATGGAAGGAGAGGACTTTGAGGGGTTGATGGTGAACTGGGGGAATTGGGTGTGGAACGGAAAAGAACTTTGCAAGGAGTGGGAATGAGGATAGGTTGGTCCGAACTTATATTTGAATCAGCAGGCTTGTCCTGCTTTTGCTGTCTCCTTATGTTCTTTGGTATGATATTTGGGTTATCGACAATGATGGGTTGATTAGGGTCAGGGTTTGCCCTAGTGTGCCTTGGGTTTCTTTTGGGAGCCAGCTTCTAAGTATTCTTTTAGAACTTTATACAGAAGTTTTATATGTACAAGGACTGAACAAGCATTCTGGAATGACTATATAGGTCTCAAAGCTAAGATGAAGTTTCCCTAGCTAACTCTTCCCTAAAGCTGTCCCTGTATTAGAGAAACAGTCCTAAGGCCTCTTGGCTAGTTTCAGGCTTGATGGTAGCTTTGGAAGATAGTTAGTAATTGCAAAATGTTAAGTCCCCAGTGGAGTCGCCATTTATGTTAACACCCAGGTTGTTCCCTATGACTCCCAAGGGAATACGGCCGGGGTAACCACTAACCAATCTTTTAATCACTGTTTCTAGCCAAACTGTGATCAGAGAGGGCTCTCTCTTTATGATTTGTAACTGTTTATGATAGGGTTTTAGGCTAGCTATTATGCACAGGTTTTGTTTATGTTTTGGTTGAAGAATATCCTTCAGATCTCTTGTGATGTGATTTTCAGAGAGTCAAGTATCATTGGGCAATGGAGTCTGTGGCTGTATGTGTCTAGAACTTTGAGATGAACTGGTGAAACTTACAGGGCCATTTGAGTGCTTGATAGAACAAATTTTGATTAATAACAGGAAACAGGTAACACAAACAATGAAAGCATTCAAGAATTTTCACTTATTGTTAACTGTTTCCACCAAACTGGTTATGAGAAAAGACAGATGTCACAGGGGCAAACTTGAATCCCTGGGAATGTCTATCACAGTGAAAGATACAGATTCAAAGTGCAGCAACTAAGAATTACTCTTCTGTCACTATATCTGAGGAAAACATAGATAATAGCTCAGTTTGAGTTCAGGGTAATCATGGATTAAGTCCTGAACTATCTTCTACCTTGCTATTAAGTGTAAAATATCTGAACATAAAAGAGAACAAAAGACTCGAAAACATGTAATACAGAGATTTGAGAATACTTATTGTTTTATGAAACAACTGGAATCCTGCAACATTCACCATTCACCACAACGCATCAAATACACCAAGCTTGGAAATTCCATTCTCCTTTTCTATTATTTCTCTCTGGAAATTTTACAACGAGCGAGAGCTCTTCAAAGGAAAATTACAACAACCCTTTTCAACTGCTGTGAAGGGTGAATATATACTTGCGGTGATTTACAAAATATCTGAGTTCTGAGTTATCTCAGATTTTACATTCTTACCAACCACTTAAGATATTATGACCAAAATTTAATACAGCATTGATTACAGAGTACAGGCATTTTAATGCTCTGTCAGAAGATATTTTAGCCTTTGGAAACAGCTAAGTCGGTCGAGATATTCTGAATAAATGCTGGAAGACCTGTCTTTAAGGCTTGTACGCTGTATCCTGGACTTGTCACCTGTGATTGTGACTGCTGCTTGTGGTGAGTCAATGGTCCTGCTGAGTTGGCTCAGCCTCTGCCTCTTCCTTGTAGATATCTTTCTTCAAAATTGTGCCTGCGCATGTATGCTCATTTGCCTGGAGAATTAGCGCTACTGATTCTGGCCTGACAAAATTGTCTGTGTCAAATTTCTCCAGACATCCTGTGTGGGCAGTTGGTGTGCTAAGATTGCCCCTAGAGTTTCATCTGCTTCTGTGAATTTGAAGAAGTTAGGTGGTGTATCAAACAGATGCTCAACTTCATTCATGAGGAAAAATAGGTTCTCCACCCTGTCATACATAGTCTGCCCGGTGGCTGGCCCTGCGTCTGCTGAAGTGCTGGGCGGTTTTGCAATCTCTGCTCCTGCATGGGCATCAATTCTCTTATTGTAATTGTCTAGGGTGAGCAGTCTTCCTACACTGCTTAAAATGCTGGGGAGGCCTCTGTTCTGTAGTGCCACGAATTTTTCCAGGAATCTGTTGATTTCAGTCTGCATATCCTGTGTCCTCCTCTCCAGTGTTCCAACCAAGTTCCTCAATGTTATGACTCTTTTGGCTACAGCAATTGTTTCTGTCCTGTTGGTGATTCCCATGACAGCTAATTGAGAGCTAGTCTTATAGTTCAGAATATTGATCATCCTAGTAGCAGCTTCTGGCATGTGTCCAAGGCTTGCCCTGGCTCTCTGTATTTCTCTGTTTGCTTTAGTGATGAGCACCATTTGCTCATCCATGGTCTCAATATATTGCCACTGGTTGGCAATGGACCGCCCAATGTTGCTCCATAGCACTGCTTTCATTTGAGCTGTCACTTTTTCTAGTGCAAGCTCTTTCTCTAGTTCAGCAATTCTCCTCTTAAGAGCTCTTACCTCTCTCTCCTTGGCTGCCTCATTCTGTTTGCTCTTGTCAAACTTTTCATTTACCTTAGCCAAGGTTTTCTTAAGTTCATCCAGCTCTTTCATTTGAGATTCCATGGCTTGGATCTCAGCTTGCAGCTTTTGCATGTCTAAACTAGTAGCCTGTTCCGATGTTGTAGTTGTTGTTGCTGTGGATGGCGCTGTAGTTGGTGCTGTAGCTTCTGTTTGCTGAGGAGGAGGAGTAGTCTTTGGAGGGACTTCCTCAAGATTTATTATCACAGGAGGAGGCTGGGAGGGTTGGCCCTCTTCTCTTTGCTTCAGTGCTTCTTGTAGTGCTGCCTTTGCAGCTTCAGTTTGTCCTAGCTGGTCTTGAATCCTAACCAGCTCTTTGTATAGGGATACCAGCAGGTCTGTAGTATCCTTTTCTTGCCTTTGCTGGGCAACTTCATCTGTTTGTGGATGGATGGTGGCCGGGAGTTTGATTTTCTTTCTTAGGGCCGCCATGTCTGCATCCCTTATCTTCAGGAGTTCTTGGATGCCTTTGACATCTTTAGGATCATGCCCTATATCTATAATTACCTCTTCCAAGGACTTGATCCTATTGTCCTTGGCTTGTGATGATGCTCTTTCTAATTCCAGCTGAGAAGCTGTGTTATCCAGGCTGCTCTTTAGTTTGTAGTTCTCCAATGTCTCATCTGCCAGGGAGGCATACACCATTTCACCAGTTTGTTTATGTAATTCAATCTTGTCCATAGGGTGTATGTCTTTGGCAAGAACCTCCATGTTGGTTCTTAGATAGTCCGAGGTGGACTGAGGATGCAAAGTTGTGGGCATGAAGTGGCTCATTATCATTTTGCCTTCGCTCACATCGAAAGCAGACATGAGTCTCTGCTGGTTGCTAGGAGCTAGGTTTAACAAGTGATTATACAGCTGCACTTTTATGGGATCACTCCTCCTTTTGATGTCAATGAATTGCTGCTTTATACTTGACTGCCCTTCTCTATGTTGACCGGAGGAGCTGACCTCTCCTCCCATAGTCATGTCATGTCCACGCTGAGATGAGCTGGCCGAAAGTTCTCCACTGGGTGGGCCCATGCCCATGGCTTGCCTTACTGCTATGTCCTCCTCTTGGGAGTCATTCAGTCTTTGTCTCTTCTCTCCTCTGATGAAGGATGAGGTGTGGGGGGTCTCTCTCTCCCTTTTCCTGGTCAAGTCCTCCTTCTGTGGTGTTTGGAGGACTGAGGTGTCTACATTGGTGTCTGTCCTGGGAGGCACCTCTGTTTGGGGCTGCTGCTCAGTGTAACTAGGTAGATCTGTCCCCTTTTCCTGCTGCAAGGGCTGCTGTTCACTGGACTGTGCTTCTTCTTGTTGCTGCCCCAGTTCTTGCTGTTCCATTTCTTCTTGCTGCTGTAGCAAGGTGTCAACTTGTTCTTCTGTCAATATAGGTGGCTGTTCCACCTGTTTTCCTTTGTCTTTGCTTGCTGCCTGGGGTGTCTTCTCAGTAGTTTGCTGCTGTGCTGCTGAAGATTTAGCAGCTGTTCCAATTTGCTTTCTGTAGGAGAGGGGCACCTGTCCACAAGTTTCCAAGTCAGCTTCTTTTTGCACATTCCTAGCTTCTTTCTCAAGTAATTCTTCCTTAGTGACTTGTTCTACTAGTGTACCCTCTTCCCAATCTAGTGCATTGGCATACTTTTCAATTTCAGGTTGTCTTTTATGTGCATAGTTGCCCAATTTGTATCTAATTCTCCTGAGGGAGATAGAATGATTGGGGTCATAGGGAATCCATTCAAAACTGGTCTGCAATCTGAGGCCTTCCAGGATGCTGTCTGCCTCTTTCCACCCTTCCTCTTTTCTGTTATATAGGAAGGAACCTAGCTGGTTTCTTACCTTCAATTGTGACTTCTTGTTTCTACTCTGAAAGTGAAGGTAATCTGAGTTCCCAAACTGCCTGAAATATTCTAAGGCAAAAAGCCTCATGGGGACATACCTCGGCAACCTAAATGGGTTCAATTCACAGCCATATATCCTAATGACTGTGTGGTTCTGGTAGAAGTACCAGTTGCCAATATTGTAAGATTTGTTCAAATGTAGAATCCTCTTCATATCATCGGTTAATCTAGGAGGAGGAGTACCTTGCAGCGCTGTTAGGGCTGGATGAACAAATAAATCAATAAACTCACAGTATGTATAGGGTGATACTGAGGTAGAATGAAAAACAGAGGTCCAGAAAACAACTGATCTTGGGCTTCCTTGGGCATTGAGTGGCCTCAAAGGAACAGAGAAGGTAGCTGGCTGGTTGAAAAGGAATAAATGATATATATAGGAGGTGTACCTGAACAGTCTCTCCCTTTTCAAATTCATGAACTGCTCATGGATTTTCTCTGCTATGTAAGTTGCATAATCATACTGCACAGCTGGAGGCTTACCAGGGGCAAATATAGACAGCATTGCCATTATGCTGTCATCTACATCTTCCAACCCCTTGAATCCTAGGACATAGCCAATTAGATCCACCAACATTCTGCCCAACTCATTTAGATATTGGTACCCAATAGGAGGGGTTCTGACTGTTTCAGAGCCTGGTGTGACAAACAGTTGGTTGATTTTGACAATCTGGTCACTGGACAGCTTGATCCCTCTGTTAATCAGATTCTGCATGGATAGAGGGGTCAATTTCTTGGCTGTTTTGAAGCGCAGCATCTGGTTTATGCTCTCTGGGGTGATCTGGAACAGGACTAGGCCTGTGGGGCTAATGACTGCTCTTTGGCTGGGGTCATAGCATTCCTGGCAGCTATAAATGAGCTCTGGCATAGGATTGACTTGGGGAAGGTTGTATATGGGCAAATTTGACTCCCAAATCCCCAAGATATCTGCCCCACTGAGGTGCTGGGCTCTTAATTCATTCAACATTTGAATATTGTACTTGGTTCCCATGGGGAACCAATCCAGCATTTGGTAGTCCATGTCTCCCAGGGCTTTCCATGCTAATTCCTGGTGAGGAGCATTGATGGGCTTAATATTCAGTGCAATAGGGGTCTCCATAGCTCTTCAAGTTGCAAGAATTGCAGGTGGACAGGTGGAATGGTAAAAACACAGTCTGGAGGCAGTTCTCTGTGGAAACAGTTGATGTTTTGAGTATCCAAGGGGAATTCTCTCAATAGCAATTGAAATACTACTGGAGTCTAGTGACAGAACTTCTCTGTGGTCTAACTGAACTCTCCAATCGGGTGAATTATATCTATTAGGAACTCTGCCGGGAAAACGCAGAATTACAGTGGTTTTATGTGAATTGCAGGTTTCTAAAGCTCTGCAGGTACTTCTTGGCCCTCACAATGACAATGGTGGATGAACAAATGGAAATGAACGGTGTAAATACCGTTTTTATGGTTCTACTATCCCTCTGAGCAATTTCAAGCTTAATGAAGGTCGTATGGAGGGCGAAACGGTCTAAATACCTGTAATTCGATGAGCAGAGGTTGAAGCAAAGGTGCACAGTTGCTGCTTGAGGAGGTCGCCCGGGCTAATAGACTGGTTGGCGAAAATTAGAGTGCAAACGGTCATGCAGAGCGTCCAACAGTAATAACAGTGAAAGTGGTAAAAAACACGGGAAAATTGGTAAATATGGGTTATTTTACCAATTTGGCGCTTTTTTCTGCTGACGTCATCGGGCGACGTGGCAGTGGGTGACTGGTCAAAGGGGCGGTGAGGTGGCAACCCAGTCAGCAGTGAGGTGGACCAATAACAAAGGCAGGTACGAGCAGATAAGGACGTGGCGGCGAGTCAGCGACGGGTAGGTGGCAGTCAAACCGCAGCGGTCACGGTTAAGGCCTTAACCGCCGCGGTTTCTCGGGGCGGTTTAGGTACGGCGCAGAAGCTGTCAGACTCGGCTCCGAGATGGTTGATCGATTGACGCGTGGAGGAGGCGTGACAAGGCGCAACGTCACTTTCTCGGAGGTTAAAGTGCCGCCATCGGATGCGCTCCGATATTAATGTGGACCGTCGGATCTGATGGGCTTGATCCGACGGCTGGCGGAGGAGAAAGATGCGCGCTTCATACTGCGGGCGGAAAAGATTAAAGTTTGTGGGTTTTTATGGGTTTTTCAAATGTTTTCGCTTAACCAATAATGTGGTAGGATTGGGGAACGTGCCAGAGGCGGGTATTAACCTTTGCAAAGGTTTTTATAGGCAAAAGGGGTTTGGAGAGGGGGTTTTATCAATGCAGAGGTGATTTGAGGGTAAATTAACTTGCAGCAAAGGGGGAATAGGGTGGAATAGGTTCACCAAAGTGGCCAGATGCCATTTTGGTCCCTTTTGAAAAATACACGGCTATTATGCCTAGGGGAGGGAATATACATAAGATTTGGGGTTTTATACACCTTAGTGTTAGTATTATTAGGGGTGGGGGTAAGATAGGGGAGGTTATATAGTAGAATTAGGAGTTAATATGAATGAAGGAGGGGAATTAGAAAGGGGGTGTTAGTGATGGACTAGAGAGGGAAAAAAAGAAGTTAGTGATCCTCTTTGCTGTGAGTTCATGGAATTCACCACTTTGTTTGCTGATAGATTTATTGCCTTGGCAAGAGACCTATTGATACCTGTGTAATGGTGATCATATTCTTTCTGCAACCACAACTGCCTACCCAACTATTTTGCCTAGCATTTTTTGTTTCTTCTTGGAGGGGCACTTGGACTTGCAACCCTCAATTGCCTTTTCTTTTCTTTGGCTTTTTCCTTTTCTCTCTATCTACTTCTACCCTTATGTCTTCCAAGGTCCCAGATTAAACTTTTGGGAACCTTTGCTTCTCTACCTGAACTACTTGTCTGCCAAGATTAAGCTGTTTGGACAGACCTCTTTCTCTATTCTACAACTCAAAATTGAAACATGGCATGATCCAGTTTAGACTGTTGAATCATCCACCAAACTTGAAATAAGGTCCTCAATATTTGGAATATTTCACACACTCTGATTTCTGGGAAATATGGGATCTTTGTAGTACCAAAGCAGAGCATATTTGGATTTTCTATAGTCAATCATGAAATATGAAACCTATTACTATAGGTATCCAACAGTGGCTCCACATGGGGATGGTTTTTCTTTTGAAAGACCAAGAACAGCAGGTCAGATTGCCTTATTCCTTGACTGCCCATCTTAATCTTTGAAATTTGCTGCATATAATCTGTCAAAATTGTGTGCCTTTTCTTGGAGAACCTCTGATTCTATCTGCCTGTTGCTGCTAGGTGCAGCATTTGGGAAAACCTCTTTTTACATTCTAAAATAGAAGATAATATGTAAGGCTGCATATATACAATGAACCTCTGAATTTCTATCATAGTGAACGGTCAAAATAGTGCTTCAGCATCCTGCCATTGACAGGACCTTCATCCAGTTCAGTTACAGTCAAACTTTTTAGGAAGTAGGTGTTATTACCTTGTACTGCTTGGACAGAAAATGGTCCTTTCCATAAAGAGTCAAACTTCCCATGTTTTCCTTTCTCTTCTCTTCTTGCATCCCACTTTAAAACTTTGTCCCCTACATTGAAATCTTCTGCTTTAGTTCTTCTGTCAAAGGCCTTTTTTAGTTTCTCTTGTAGTATCTGCACTCTGCTGAAAACTTGTTCTCTGGTCTGCTGTAAACAGATTATCTGGTTAATCCTTCTTTGCATATTATTTGGCTCTGCTTGACTTTCTTGCAGAAGTTTCATAACCGGCACTCCTAGTGATGAAGGAAATCTGGCCTCTAATCCATAGACTAACTCATATGGGCTGGTCCCAATTGATCTTTTAGTGGTTAATCTGTCTGCCCATAAAGCATTTACTAGTTTCTTATGCCAGTTCTTTTTGTTCTCTTCCAGCACTTTCTTTATGATGTTTATCAGGCTTTTGTTTGATGATTCAGCAAGACCATTTCCTTGAGGATAGTAAGCTGTAGAATGGCCCAGGGTAATGTGAAATTTATGGCAGAAGTTCACCATTTTCTTGGATCTGAAGGCAGCAGCATTGTCTGTTATTATCTTGTCTGGGCAGCCAAATCTAGCCAGTATATTGTTTTCCAAAAATTGAATGATTACTGAATCATTTGCTTGTCTGCATGGGACAGCTTCAATCCACTTGGTGAAGTAGTCTGTTGCTGTCAAGATCCATCTGTGTTGTCCTGAAGATGAGGGATGAATTTCTCCAATGAAATCCAAGCCCCATTGTTGAAAAGGTCTCTCTGTTGCAATGGGCCTCAAAGGAAGTGGCAGCAACTGTCTTTTGCCTTCAAACAGTTGGCACTTGTGGCATGATGTTGTGAATTTCTTCACATCAGAGAACATAGTGGGCCAGTAATAACCAGCCCTCAATATCTTGTCTACAGTGGACTTCCAGTACAAATGTCCACCACAGTCTCCAGCATGGAATTCTTGCATGATATTGTCAGTTTCACTCTCAAGAAGACAGTGCAGCAAAATACCTTCATGGTTTTTCCAGAGTAGATTCTCATCTATCACACAAAATTTAGATGTTTTCATTTTTAGGAACCTAGACTTAGTTCTGGACAGTCCTGGGGGAGCACACAGGTTTTGTAATACATAACAGACATCAGAATACCAAGGAGATTGTTCAAAGGCTACATTGATCTTTGGAGTCGCCAGCTCTGTTTCACTGTCCAGTTGGTTGATATCTAAGGCTTGGAAATTTGCTTCTGTCATTAACTTGGCCAAACCTTGCCCTTTTATCAGCTTTGTAGGCTTTATTTCAATGTCAAATTCAAGTATGTTTGCAATCCATTTTCCTCTTCTACCCTCTAAGTTTTCTTGTGTGAGAATGTCTTTGACAATAGGACTTGGTACATAAGCCACAACATGGGAGTAAAGGATGTAAATCCTAAAGTCTTTGATAGCTTTGATTAAGGCATAGGCTTGTTTTTCCATTATTTGGTACTTTAGAGGAGCATCTCTAAGAGCTCTGCTGAAAAAAGCAATGGGCTTTTCATTCCCTTGGTCATCTTTCTGTAATAATACAGCAGCAATAGTATGCTGGGAGGCAAAAGGAAAAATAATAAAGTCTCTGTCAAACTGAGGATTAGTTAACACTGGGGTTTGAGTCAAGGCCAATTTTATACTTTCAAAGGCTTGCTTTGCTTCAACGGTCCACTTAACCTTTGAATCCTTCTTTAGCATGTTGTTTAGTAATCTGATTAACTCAGCTAAATTTGGGATAAACCTTCTTAAAAAGTTGATTTTTCCTAAGAATCCTTGCAGCTCCTTGACATTCCTTGGGTGAGCATTTGTAGGATAGCTTGTATCCTATCTGGATCAATTCTTATGCCATCTTTCGAAATGATGTGTCCTAAAAGTTTCCCTTCTTCCAAACCAAATAATGACTTCTTGGGGTTTAAGGAAATGCCATATTTTCTGCATGTTATGAAGATTTGTCTTAAATGTTTCAAGTGTTCTTGGTCAGATTTTGAAAAGGGTGTAAGATCATCTAAGTAAATGACCAAGAAATCATGAATTTCCTTTGCAAAAGCAATGTCCATTGCTCTTTGAAACGTTGCCCCTGCATTTTTCAATCCAAAGGGCATCTTCACATACTTGAAAGTTCCCCATGGGGTAGTAAATGCAGTTTTGTCTTGATCATCAGGGTGCACTAAAATTTGATTGAAGCCTGAGAATCCATCAAGCAGTGATATCCTTGAAGCCCCTACTACCCTCTGAAGGATGTGATCCATTTTGGGTAAGGGGTAGTTATCTTTGAGTGATACTTGATTCAGATTCCTTAAGTCTACACAAAGCCTGATCTCACCAGTTTTCTTTCTTGTAGGGACCAAATTTGAAATCCATTCAGAGAACCTGATTGGTGCTATAATACCAGCTTTGAACATTTTATGCAATCTTTTTCAATGGAAGGGAGGAGCACAGGATTGATCCTTCTCAATTTCTGTTTGAATGGTTTTTGATTAGGCTTGAGGGGGATGGTATGCTGGATGACAGACGTGTCATAGGACTTTAGATCTTCATAACCCCAAGCAAAGACATCTTGGAACTCTTTAAAGAGATCAATATATTTGGGCTTTTGATCAGGGGGTAAAGAGGCAGATAGCTTTACTATCTTAGGTTTGTCAATATTACCAATATTGCATTCTTCGACTCTTGCATCTAATGGCTGCATCTTTGGCTTCCTAGGGATGTCATTTGAGTCAAAAATATCCTCTAATGGGGTAAGGCCTACTGGGAGGAAATTGTCTTTGAGTTGTATGATTTCAGTTTCAACGTTGCTCATCTCCTCATAGTCAATTTGGTTTATTTGATGAATGTTTTCATTGTTAAAAATGGTTGGACTGAGTAGTTGTTTTGCTGTCCTAGGTGATATTGGGTGAGCAGATTGTTGAAACTGTATTTGTGATTGACATGCTGTCTCAAGCATTTGTGATTGACATGCTGTCTCAAGCATTTGTGATTGACATGCTGTCTCAAGGTCAATATTTAATCCTGTGAACTCTTGTTGCAAGGTTAAAAAATTGTTTATTTGCATGTCATCCTCAAATACTTCCATTCTCTGATGTTGTTTGGAATAGAGGGTCTGTATCTGACCTCGGTCATGAAACAATTGTTGGGTTCTAATGGAAATTTGAAGGTGCTGGCAAATGTTGCCAAGCTATGTGCATGGAGATTGTGGCCCCTAGAAATTTTTGTGATAACAAACTCAGGAAAGGTCTCTAATATTTCAATTACAGCAGATCTGTAGGACCTCAGCCTTTTGTCATTGGTGACAAAATTCCCTTTTACTTGTTGAATTACTAGATCAGAGTCCCCCATGATTGAGAGGCTATGTGCTTGTAATGATTTTGCAATCTTGAGGCCTAGTAGCAGAGCTTCATATTCTGCCATGTTGTTAGTGCATTTAAAGTTCAATCTATAAGCCCGGCCTTCTGCATAGCCTTTCTCTTTGTTATGTATCCATACTCCAGCTCCTGCTCCTAACTTGTTAACTGAGCCATCAAATTCTAGGACCCACCAGATGCCTTGCTGGTCAGGAGATTTCAAATTCTGTTCATGGGATGGTAGTGTGAGCATGAGTTGGGGTTTGTTCTCCCATTTGTTTTCTAGGATAACTTCATCATTTGCTTGACCATCTTTGACCACTAGAGGAGAGCTAAAGTGTCTTGTTGAACTGATTGATGTTTGACAGGTGCTACTTGTTTGATCAAGGTTTTGTTCTTGTATAAGTGTCTCCGTCTTAATATCACTGCTTGAGAGGCCTGCACTGTCATTAAAGAGGATAAAGGAGTCTATGTCCGAATGAACAGCGTATATTGGGAAATTTTGGGGTTTCTCTTCACTGCTGACCATATATTTCATGAGTGTTTCCCTATAAAGTCTCTTTGGTTGTCCAAAGACAGAGATGGTTGCATATGACATGTCTAATTGCAGGGAGCCTTGGAGTTTCGCTCCCCATGATCTTGATAAGAGCATCCCATATTTGGGTGGGATATCAGCAACAACAACATCCATTAAAATGGTTTTGTTGGGAAATTGAACCAAGGACACACATAAATCCTTAATTAGGCCCAAGCATTTGACTTGACTAGAATCAAAAGAAAACAGGTCTTTGTATGGTCTTGTGATGTCTAAGTTTAATCTTTCCATGACTGCTTTTGGCATCAAGTTATGAGAGGCACCTGAGTCAAACATTGCATTGTGCAGTGTTTTGTCATGTATATGCAAGCTGACATAAAACGGTTAAAACCCCTGTGACTACTGCTTTTCCATCTACCTCTGGGCCAAACAGTAATTCTGGAGTGTCATCTAACACATTTACATCATCTTTGCTATTGGTGAGCTGAAGGGATTTTTTGATCTGTTGTTTGTATATGTCATGCTTGGCTAGCTCTGAAAGGGGGATTGCTACCTTTAACTTGCCAATCTCTGTTCCTAGGTCAAAGGTTTATCAATTTGGATTTTGGAGTCACGGGTAGCAGTTCTTTCTCTGTTCATTAGATCTTCTTGGTGGATTTCATCCTGATTTTGGAACCTGCCCCTTATATTGATGTCTTGAGGGTTAATGTTTGGGTTAGGGTGAGAGGACGAGGCTGCCATGGGCTGTTGTGGTGGGGACAGTAGTTCAGTGACCTCCTCAACCACTACTTCCTTTGTAGGCAAGTTTGTTTTGTCATTAGGTTCAGTGACTAAGGTTTCTTTAGATTGTTGTTTCTCCTTTATCTTTTCGGGCTGATTCACGTTCACAGTCCTACTCCTTAGTTTGTATTGCTTATGGACTTCATAGACAGCAGTATCATATCCTTGTTTAAAGTCAAAGGATTCTCCTGATTGAGTTTGGAATGTTTTGCTTTCATCCTCCTCATGGTCCTCCTGAGTTAAGAATACATGACTTTTGCCATCCAGACCTATTAGGTTGATTTCAAGATCCTCATTGAGCTGATTTGCTGAGGAAGTTTCTGCATAGTTTTCTTGAAAAGGGGGTCTGATATCTTGGTCAGCACCTGTCTTTCCTATATTGGGGTTCTGGACTCTCCTAAAATTTGGGTTTCTAGGAGGGTTGTTTTGTGGTGCCTCCCATGATGATTTCCTTTCTACTGATTCCACTCTCTCTCCCAATCTCTTCATGCTATTTAGAATTGCATCTAACTTTTGATCAAAAACCGAGGGTTCTTCTTTGAAACCAGTCTTCTTTTCCAGCTTTGCCCTGTTTCTTTTGGCAATTAGGTTGGCCTCTACAGTGACTGCAACCCTTTGGGCTTCTGCAAGGGTTGGAGGGTCTCTTTCTCTCAACTGATAGGCCATATCAGAATCAAAACCATCAGGGAAGTTATAAAGGGCCAAATCAGGAGGGGGCCTTAAGTTCTGGGGGATAGCATTGTATATGTTGTTAAACCTAGCACAATACTCCAAAACCGTTTCTTGGGGACCTCTTTTAATAGTGTTATATTCACCAAGTATATGGTGCGGATCTCTCTTTTTCTCCCATCTGTTGGTAAATTCCTGGTATAGAACTTCAGGGGTTGCAATGGAATTTGCATTTAAGGATCTAAACCAAGTTCTGACATCCCCAGTTAAGCTTTGAACAAAGATTCTCATCCTGACACTGTCATCATCTATTTCATAGGTCTCAAAGTGGTCTTGCATCTTTTTAGCATGCTGGATGGCTGTCAAAGGGCCATGGGAGTCAAAAAATGAGAGTCTAGTTTGGTAGTCTTGGGGTAGAGCTGGAGCATTGGCTGGTATCTGCAGAGGTGCATATCTGTTAGCCATATTTATGGGGTTTATAGGGTTAATAGGAACAAATGGGACAACAGGGATTACAGGTGTAACCGGGTTAAGAGGATGGGTAATAAGTGGGGAACTGGTTGAGGGAGTATGTGCAGATGGTGAAGATGGAAGGAGAGGACTTTGAGGGGTTGATGGTGAACTGGGGGAATTGGGTGTGGAACGGAAAAGAACTTTGCAAGGAGTGGCGTGGATGAGGATAGGTTGGTCCGAACTTATATTTGAATCAGCAGGCTTGTCCTGCTTTTGCTGTCTCCTTATGTTCTTTGGTATGATATTTGGGTTATCGACAATGATGGGTTGATTAGGGTCAGGGTTTGCCCTAGTGTGCCTTGGGTTTCTTTTGGGAGCCAGCTTCTAAGTATTCTTTTAGAACTTTATACAGAAGTTTTATATGTACAAGGACTGAACAAGCATTCTGGAATGACTATATAGGTCTCAAAGCTAAGATGAAGTTTCCCTAGCTACTCTTCCCTAAAGCTGTCCCTGTTTAGAGAGAAACAGTCCTAAGGCCTCTTGGCTAGTTTCAGGCTTGATGGTAGCTTTGGAAGATAGTTAGTAATTGCAAAATGTTAAGTCCCCAGTGGAGTCGCCATTTTGTTAACACCCAGGTTGTTCCCTATGACTCCCAGGGAATACGGCCGGGGTAACCACTAACCAATCTTTTTATCACTGTTTCTAGCCAAACTGTGATCAGAGAGGGCTCTCTCTTTATGATTTGTAACTGTTTATGATAGGGTTTTAGGCTAGCTATTATGCACAGGTTTTGTTTATGTTTTGGTTGAAGAATATCCTTCAGATCTCTTGTGATGTGATTTTCAGAGAGTCAAGTATCATTGGGCAATGGAGTCTGTGGCTGTAGGTGTCTAGAAACTTTGAGATGAACTGTGTGAAACTTACAGGGCCATTTGATGTTTCATAGAACAAATTTTGATTAAATAACAGGAAACAGGTAAGACAAACAATGAAAGCATTCAAGAATTTTCACTGTTGTTAACTGTTTCCACCAAACTGGTTATGAGAAAAGACAGATGTCACAGGGGCAAACTTGAATCCCTGGGAATGTCTATCACAGTGAAAGATTGATTCAAAGTGCAGCAACTATGAATTACTTTCTGTTACTATATCTGAGGAAAACATAGATAATAGCTCAGTTTGAGTTCAGGGTAATCATGGATTAAGTCCTGAACTATTCTTCTTCTTTGCTATTAAGTGTAAAACATCTGAACGATAAAAGAGAACAAAAGACTTGAAAACATGTAATACAGAGATTTGAGAAGACTTATTGTTTTATGAAACAACTGGAATCCTGCAACATTCATCATTCCACACAAGCCAAAGTACACCACGCCTTGGAAATTCCATTTCCTTTCTATTATTTCTCTCTGGAAATTTTTACAATGAGCGAGAGCTCTCAAAGGAAAAAATTACAACAACCCTTTTCAACTGCTGTGAAGGGTGAATATATACTTGCGGTGATTTACAAAATATCTGAGTTCTGAGTTATCTCAGATTTTACATTCTTACCAACACTTAAGATATTATGACCAAAAATTTAATACATCATTGATTACAGGTACAGGCATTTTAATGCTCTGTCAGAAGATTTTTTAGGCTTTGGAAACAGCTAAGTCGGTCGAGATATTCTGAATAAATG